>PVHP010011043.1:0-45911 GCA_004024765.1 Zapus hudsonius
GTCAGCCTGGGCTAGAGTGAGACTCTACCTTGAAAAACCAAAATAAATAAATAAATAAATAAAAATAAAAATAAATAAAAATGGAACCAAGAGGAGCTCACTGTAGGAGTGTGTACAAAGTACTTCTCATATTTAACACTCAATGAGGCTCCAGTCCAACGTAGCTTTTATTACACTGAAGCTTTTATTAACGGCCTATAAATGTGCTTTTTCTATAAATGTGCTTTCCATTTCACTTTAACTTATAGTGGATATTTTTTCTTCTTACGGGCATGTAAAAGCTATACATACTTATTGGATAATTTGATACATGTACACAAAGTGATTGTCGTGGGGGGGTGTGAATTTGAAGTTAGTACAGAGGCTGGGGATGTGGCTCAGCCGCCAAAGGTCCTTGCTTACAAAGCCCGATGGGCCAGTTTGAGTCTCCGGTCCCCACACAAAGCCAGATGCACAGAGTAACGCATGTGTCTGGAGATTGTAGGGACAAGAGGCCCTGGTTTGCCTATATTTTCTCTCTATGCTAGCAAATAAATATGTGTTTGAAAAAAGAAAACAATTAAACTAGGTATGGTGGTGCACTCCTTTAATCTCAGCACTCAGGAGGCAGAGGTAGGAGGATCATTGTGAGTTCAAGGCCAGCCTAGAATGACAGAGTAAATTCCAGGTCAGTCTGGGCTAGAGTGAGACCCTAGCTCAAAAAATAAAAACAAATAAACAAACAAACAAAAAAAACCAATAATAAAAGCCGGGCGTGGTGGCACACGCCTTTAATCCCAGCACTCAGGAGGCAGAGGTAGGAGGATCGCCATGAGTTTAAGGCCAGCCTGAGACTACATAGTGAATTCCAGGTCAGCCTGGGCTAGAGCGAGACCCTACCTCGAAAAACCAAAAAAAAAAAAAACCAACAATAATAACAATAACAAATGCACTAAAGTTATATTACATGATGTACTTCCTTTTTTTTAAAAAAAAAAAAAAACCTCTCCACACCCAGAAGTCAAATCAATATTGCTCTATATTTATCCTGGTTTTTTTTTTTAATCACTTGATATTTTACATTTACTCCTTCTATCCGTTTGGATTGAGTTTTTGTCTTTAGTGTGAAGCTGGTGTGAATTTTCCCCCCAAATCCTCCAGCCTATGGCCTAATCTGATTTGAGAGAGCACCCGGCCCTTGGCTTTCTGAGCCCGGGTACCTGACTTAGTGTACTCTGTTCCAGATCCATCCATTTCCCTGCAGGTTTCCTGATTTCCTTTTTTTTTTTTTTTTTAAATATTTTATTTATTTATTTGTAAGCAGAGAGAGATTGAGAGAGGGAGAGAGAGAAGAAATCCAGACACAGACGCCAACTTGTGCATCTGGCCTATGTGGGTCCTGGGGAATTGAACCCCGGTCCTTAGGCACTGGAGGCAAGTGCCTTAACCGCTGAGCCATCTCTCCAGCCCCCTGATTTCCTTTTTTACAGCTGAAGAAAACTCCATCTTCGTATCCATTCCTCGGCTGCAGGGCATCCAGACTGGCTCCATTCGCTGGCTGTTGTGACAGAGCCACAGGAAACATGGCTGAGACAGTAGCTCATCTCCTGCCCGTGCTGATGTGAAATCCATCTCTGACATACATCCCCTGCCTCTCGGTTTTCTGTTGGATTCCATTGGCACTAAACTATACCTTATGGTATAGCTGTAAACTATAAACAATTTGTACGTTCCTGCTGTGTTGTATGTTTAAGATTTACAAGCAAATTTGTGAGTATAACTACATACTTTGGTTATAGGCTCATTAAAATTTAAATTCTGGGCTGGAGAGATGGCTCAGTGGTTGAGGCGCTTGCCTCCAGTGCCTAAGGCCCCGGGTTCAATTCCCCAGGTCCCACATGAGCCAGACCCACAGGTGGTGGCCCTGGTGTTCTCTCTCTCTCTCTCTCTCTCTCTCTCTCTCTCTCTCTCTGCTTGAAAATGAATAAATAAAGTATTTTTTTTTAATTTAAATTCTGGGCTGGAGAGATGGTTGAGGTGCTTGCCTGCAAAGCCTAAGGACCCTGGTTTGATTCCCCAGTGCCCACCTAAGGCTAGATGCCCAGGCTTGCATGCATCTGGAGTTTGGTTGCACTGGCTGAAGGCCTCAACCCACCCATTCTCTGTCTGCCTCTTCTTTTTCTCATAAATAATTTTTAAAAATTTTACTTTTATTAGTTATAGTAACACATATCTGGATAATCCCAATACCGAGGCCAGCCTGAGTTATATACATAGTAAGATAGTTTTCTGGCAGTATATATGGTGCAGAAGGAAGTTGTGGGTTAGCAGACTTGGATTCTAATCCTGCCTCTATCATTCGGCAGCTACTTAAGTTGGGTATATTATTCACGGTGGACATAAAGTTCTCTATTAAAATAATCATGAAAAAAATCAAACAGGCTACGGTGGTGCATGCTTTTAACCCCAGCACATGGGAATCTGAGGAGGCTCACCATAAATTCAAGGCCAGCCTGGCCTACAGAGAGAGTTCCAGCCTGGGCTACAGTGAGACCTTGCTTCAAAACAATAGCAACAACAAAGCTCTACACAACGGAGGAGATGGCTCCGTGGTTGAAGGTACATACTTTCAAAGCCTGCTGGCCTGGGTTCAATTCCCCGGGCACCCATGTAAAGCTGGACAGGCATTTGTTCCCAGCAGCAAGAGACCCTGGCACACTCACCATTTCTCCCCATTGAAGCCAATAAAATTTCTTAAAAATCATCCGGGCATGGTAGCACACGTCTTTGATCCCAGCACTCAGGAGGCAGAGGTAGGAGGATGGACGTGAGTTCGAGGCCATCCTGAGAAACATAGTGAATTCCAGGTCAGCCTGGGCTAGAGCAAGGCCCTACCTCGAAAAAAATAATAATAAAGAAAGGAAGACTCTGAGCTGAATCCGAAAACTTAAATTTCAGTGCAGGCAGAAAAAACCATCTGGCAGATGAAGCTTCATATAAAAAAAAAAATGTGAACATGCGCTAGAGAGATGGCTCAGCCTTTAAGGCGCTTGCCTGCAAAGCCTGACAACCTAGGTTCGATTCCCCAGTGCCCACATAGATCCAGAAGCACAAAGTAGCTCATGCATCTGGAGTTCTTCTGCAGTGGCCAGAGGCCCCTACTCGCCCACTCTCTCCCTCTTTATCTGTCTCTTTTCTCTCTCTGCTTGCAAATAAATAAATAAATAAAAAATTCCAGACACACGCACCACTCTGCATCTGTCTTTATAAAGGCACCAGGGAATCCAACCTCGGCCATCAGACTTTGCAAGCAAGTGCCTTTAACTACTGAGTCCTCTCCCCAGCTCTCTTTTCTAATTTGTATTGCAAATTTTGTCTGCTGTGTTCTTTAATAATTGCATCAAACTCTTGATTTTAAAGACAGTCATTTCAGGGCTGGAGAGGTGGCTCGGTGGTTAAGGCTCTTGCCTGCAAAACCTAACCCAAGTTCAATTCCCCAGTGCCCATGTAAAGCAGATGCGCAGAGTGGCGCATGCATCTGGAGTTCATTTGCAGTGGCTGGAGGCCCTGGCACGCCCATTCTCTCTCACTTTCTCTGTCTCTCTTCTATCTCTCCCTGCTTGCAAATTAATAATTAATTCCAGGGTTAGGGTTTAATTAATTAATTAAAAGGTAGTCATTTCAGAGTCAAATGTGGTGACTTACACTTGTAATCCTAGCACTAGGAAGACTGAAGTAGGCTGATCACTATGCGTTCAAGGCTAGCCTGGACTACATAGTGAATTCAGAAGATAGCATGGGCTACAGAGTGAGACTATCAGATAATAGATAGATAGATAGATAGATAGATAGATAGATAGATAGATAGGTCTCAGCATTAGGGAAAAAATCATGCCTTCAAATAATGAGTTTAATAAATTTTCTCACTTAAAAAAATTATTTATTTTTTGTTGTTTTTTGAGGTAGGGTCTCCCTCTAGCCCAGGCTGATTTTTATTTTTGAAGTAGGGTCTCATTCTAGCCCATGCTGATCTGGAATGCATTCTATAGTCCCAGCCTGGCCTCGAATTCACAGTGATCCTCCTACCTCTGACTCCCAAGTGCTGGGATTAAAGGCGTGCGCCACTGTGATGGTTTGATTCAGGTGTCCCCCACAAACTAATGTGTTCTGAAGGCTTGATCCCCAGCTGATGGCAGTTTTGGAATTGGAACCTCGATGGAGCTGTGTTGTTGGGGGTGGGCTTATGGGGTTATAAACCAGCTTCCCCTTGCCACTGTTTGCAGTGCTGTGGTGGAGGTGTTGTCCACCCCTCTGCTCATGCCATCATTTTCCCTGCCATCATGGAGTCTCCCCTCAAGTCTGTAAACCACAAGCTGTTTTTTGGATGGGTTCTTTTTTGCACAGCAATGAGAAGGTCAACTACAGCAGCCACCACACCTGGTAGATGTTTTCAGTGTGAAGTGAAATGAAATATTTGTCCCCAAGATCATTTTAGTATAGGCGGGGGGAGCACAGTGTTGTTTCATGAATGTACAATAGTTTCAGAACCTAATTTCAAATTCTACAGAGGTCACTTCCAATTGGCTTTACTTCTAGGTTATCACGAATAGGTTTTATGATAGCGTCACTTAAACAGGAAGGGGCACAATTCAGTTCATAGCACCCAGGACTGTCTGGTTTAAGGTCTCCTGTCAAGTTTACACAAAGGCACTTTCATCCCCAAATCTTACTTGTAGCTCTGGTGAAATGGTTGCAGATTACAGAATAGTCCCCTCATCTGGACAGAAAGCCTTAAAACACTGGAAAAAATATGCAACATTATAAGAAGCATCTGTCCTCCACTGACTTGTGAATGAATAGCTCCTTACTATGTTGAATTATGAATTACAAGTGCAAGTCCCTGGGACTGGAGAGATGGCTCAGTGGTTAAATAGCTTGCAAAGCCTGCCAGCCTAGGTTTGGTTCCCCAGCACCCATGAAAAACCAGATGCACAAAGTGGCACATGTGTCTGGAGTTCTTTTGCAGAGGCAGGAGGCCCTGGCATGTCCTATTCATACTCTGTCTGTCTGTCTGTCTGTCTGTCTCAAATAACTTATTAATTAATATTTTTTAAAAATAAGTGCAAGTCAAAGAACTTTCATCCAAGAAGAGGAGAGCATATTTCCCCCAATCCTTCATCTTGTCAGAAGGCAGAATGACGGGCCCTTTCCATGTCCAGTGAAGTGAGACAATTAAAACACTTCCGAGGGCTGGAGAGATGGCTCAGCGGTTAAGGCACTTGCCTCCAGTGTGCCTAAGGCCCGGGGTTCAATTCCCCAGGACCCACATATGCCAGATCCACAAGGTGGTGGCCCTGGTGCGCTCTCTCTCTCTCTCTCTCTCTATCTCTCTGCTTGAAAATGAATAAATAAAATATTTTTTTAATGTTGTTTCTAAAGAGCTGGCATTGGACCAGGTGTGTCTAGCAAAGACTGGGTCTCGGATCAATCTTTGGCACGAAGCAAGAGTTATTGAATGACGATTATATAGTATTGGCACGTGTGGTCATATTATTTTGGTCACATATTAGTTTTCTAAGATGTGATGGTTCAGAAAATGAAGCCAAAACAAGGCAGTAGGGAGAGCGTGTTCGGAGGAAAAATCAAAGCGTTTCTACTTCAGATTGTCCCCATTAAAGGGACAGCAGAGCCCCTCGGAGCCAGAAATGCTGCTCCTGACGTCCAGGGAGGTCGTGTTAACGGTTCTCACTAGTTCACTCACAGGACTTTCCGCTTCTTGCCTGGGACAGGCAGATCCTGGGCGTGTCACCTGCCAGCCTTCATCCCCAGACAAACCCCTTGTCCACCTTGTCACCTCTGGCCCCACGATCTCCCGTGTTTCCACCTCTGGACTCTGCAGAATCCGTCCACGAGGAGGGCACCATGTGCCAGCTTCCAGTAGAGAAATGGGGAACTCAGAGGAGCCCCGCTTTCCCGAGGCCTGTGCTGTGGGACTGGGGTTCTCAGAACTCCTTCCCAGCCTTCCTCCCCTGTCACCTGCGGGAAACAGGCCTTGGCTGCAGACAGCACTTCCTTGGGAGTTGTTCCTCCAGGAGCCTGTGTCCCTTCCCCAGGAGGGAGGCTCAGCTTTTCTCGCACTTTCCTTCTGTGCCTCAGTTTGAGTGGCTCGAACAGTTGCCAGGCTCAGGGGCTGCAGAGGTGGCCCAGTGGTTCGAGTCTCCCAAGCGCAAGACTAGGCAGCTGAAGGATCAGATTCATTTCCTCACGGTTTTGGGGGCCGGGGGTGCTCTCTCCCAAGGTCTCTGCTGTACCTGGTCTTCTTTTGCTGTAACAATACCCCAGGTTGGGTAATTTTGTTGTTGTTGTTTTGGGACAGGGTCTCATGAATCCCAGGCTGGCCTCAAACTCCCTCTGGAGCCAAAGATTTCTGACCCTCCTGCCTCCACCTCCCAAGTGGACGATCGGTGTACAATTAATTCATAAAGAAAGGTTGCACTTGGGAGGCTGGGGAAGTGGGATCACCATGAGTTCCAGGTCTGCCTTGGCTAGAGTGAGACCCTACCTCAAAAATCAAAACAAGAGCCGGGGCGTGGTGGTGCACATCTATAATCCCAGCTCTGGGGAGGCAGAGGCAGGAGGATCACCATGAGTTCGAGGCCACCCTGAGACTACAGAGTGAATTCCAGGTCAGCCTGGGCAAGAGCGAGACCCTACCTTGAAAAAAAAAACAAAGAAAAAAAAAGAACATATGTCAGACATGTCAGAAGCTGGTGGGGCCTTTCTTCCTGCATCATAACTTAGTGAGGGATCTCTGGAGATCTCTTACCTCTCTCTTCTTTTTTATTTTGGTTTTTTGAGGTAAGGTGCTGGGATTAAAGGCGTGAGCCACCACGCCCCGCTACCTCTCTCTTCTTATAAAACCCTTAATCCAACTAGGTGTAGGAGTGCTTGCCAGCCCTCAGGAAGTAGAAGCAGGAGCATTGCTAGGTGGAGGTCAGACCGGGGTTACAAAGTGAGATCTCCAAAAGACAAAAATAAATAATAATAAATAAATAAATAAATGGCAAAACAAAACTAGCAACCCAAAGCCCACCCATCCCATGACGGTGGCCCCACCTTCAGGACCTCATCTAAGCCTAATTACGTCCCAAAGATTCCACTTCCCCATCTATCACCGCGTGATTTGGGGGAGTGAGTCTGAGTTTGAGTTTGACAGGGAACAAAAATCCCTAGGCCATCAGGGTCTCTTTCTTTGGCTAGCCATCGACTCTCTGTGTCTTCCCTGGCCCCTCCTTCCAACCCCTTCTTCTCGCTTTTAACCTTTTCTTAGAATAATTCCAGTCAGAGGAGCTCAGGGCCCACCCTGATGACTTCACGTCTCCCCTCAAATAGGGTCACATTTTGAGGTACTGGAAGTTAAGGCATGGGAATTTGGGGAGGGGACAGGTGAACCCGTTACACCTGTGAAGTGGGTATCGTCTTTATACCTTCCTGTCTTCTGATGTCTGCGGCAAAATGTCCTCACGACAGCCTGAGCAGTCCCCACCCATCCTCATTTTCAGTGACAGGCCCATTCCTGTGAATGACCTGGGTCCTGTTCCCAGCCCAGTGACCAGGCCTCTCTGCCACCTCAACCTTGGACTCTCCTTGGATGACGGAACCACACCTACTCTTAACCCTTCGCTTCCCTCTGCCCACTCACCTCCCAGAGCAGATGTGTGCACATACGTATCCATATCTGTGTATTCATGTTCTCATGTGAGTACAGGTGTGTGCACATGTATGTTTGCGGAGGCCAAAGGGTGAGGGCTGTGTCTTCCTCAGTTGCCCTGCGCCTTATTTTGTTGGGACAGGGTCTCATATTGAACTTAGAGCTCACCCACTGGGCTACACTAGCTGAGCGGAAATTCCAGGGATTCTCCTGGCTCCGCCTCTCTGGTGCTGGGATTACAGGATTACAGGTGCTGGCCACCATTACCTACTTTGACTTGGTTTTCTTGTTGAATTGCAAGCTCTTGGCTCACTGAGCTATCTCCCCAGCCACCCTGCTGCCCACCTCTCCTCCTCCTCTTTTTGAGGTAGGGTCTCACGCTAGCCCAGGCTGGCCACCAGGCTGGTGGTGGGTGAGCTCACAGTGATCCTCCTACCTCAGCCTCCTGAGTGCTGGGCTTAGGCTGGGTTCTCGGGCCTCCTCCCCCCCCCCCCCAGCCTCCTTTCCCTGGAATTTGCTTTGCCGCCTTGGGCTGGTCACACATCTGCCAACATGGGGCCACATCCAGAGGTGCAGCAGTTTCTGGACCTCGTGCTTCGATGTGTGCCTGGCTCACTTCAAGTTCCACCAGCCGCTCGTCCCCTTTCTCATCTCTCTGCCCTGGATCTGTGCATGGCGTCGGAGGGCAGCTAAGTGACAGTCAAGAACTGCCTAGTCTCAGTCTGGAACCTTCCCCTGCTGGTCTGCGCAGCTGCTTTCCACATCCAAGGCCACCAGACACCGACCTCCACACTTGTCCTCTCCCAGGGAGCTCCTACAATCCCTTTTCCTTTGTGAGAAGAAAAATCCTGTGGCTAAGATCCAGTGTGGAATTAGAATGCGCCTCTTTTCAGACCCAAACTCATCTATGCTTTCCACACACACACACACACACACACACACACCCCTTCCCGTAAGTCTTCATTCGCTCCCTCTCTCTGTCTGAATTCCTCTCTTGTTGACAAAATGGTCTGGGCGGCTTATCCTTTCCACGGGCATTCCCTGAACTCTGATCCTCCTAGAGATAATTTTGAAAACACGTGGGGCTTCTTCACCAAGACACTGTCAACAACACCCTGGGGTCCTTCCTGCACATTCTGCATACTCAACAGCATCCCAGGTTCTACTTATGAGATACCGGAGTCCCTTTCACCCAATGTACGACCCAGACACTGCTGAGCATCCCTGGCAGATCAGAAGTGCGGGTTAGAGAAACAAGGACGTGGAGAGATGACTCAGAGGTTAAGGCACTTACCTGCAAAGCCCAATGACCCAGGCTCGAGTCCCCAGTACCCAAGTAAAGCACCAAGGGGTGCGTACATCAGGAGTTCGTTTTACAGTGTGGCAAGAGGCCCTAGCTTCATTCTCTGTCTATCTGGCCTTGCAAATAAAATTATTTTTAAAAGGAACACCACAGGGGCTGGAGAGATGGCTCAGCGGTTAGGGTACTTGCCTCCAGTGCCTAAAGCCCTGGGTTCAATTCCCCAGGACCCACATAGGCCAGACCCACAAGGTGGTGGCCCTGGTGCTCTCTCTCTCCCTCTCTCTCTCTCTCTCTCTCTCTCTCTCTCTCTCTCTCTGTATCTCTGCTTGAAAATAAATAAATAAAATATTAAAAAAAAAAAAAGAAAACCACTGATATGAGGCAGGTGTCATGGCATACAGCTTTAATCCCAGCACCCAGGAGGCAGAGGTAGGAGGATCGCTGAGTTTGAGGCCAGCCTGGGCATCCAGAGTGAGATCCAGGGCAGCCTGGGCTCGAGTGAAACCAAAATACATTACAAATAAAGAGAAAAGCAAAGCGCTGATACGGACCTTTGAGAGTGTGGATTTTACCAGGTCATTACCTCTCACTTCCCTGCACTAGCTCTGTTGAAATCCCCAAAACATCCAGCTAAAGCCTCAGTCCAGATCTTGTACATATGGAACACAATACCTGGAGAACAGAGAGACGTTTGTTACCTTACATTTATGCGAGGGAGGGGTGTTTATAAACCAAATTGGCACTACTTAAAAATGTGCATCCATTTATCTTTCTAATTAAAATCTCGTTAAACAATTGCACACACAATGAGAGTCCTTCTAGTCAACATGGTTTTATTGAGATTAGTTAAGACAGACCAGTAGGCCTTTTATTTCATTTTATTAGGAAGTTATCTAATTCTCTGTTGACTAAGGACGACAATAATGAGGGGGGCCTCCCTGAGGTCAGAAGCCTGCTCTGCCCCTCAGTTCTCCCCCTCACCAGTTGGGTGATGCTGGGTGGTGAGCGATCTCTCGGCTTCGGTTTCATTAGTTGTAAACCAGCACTATCATAGTGCCTACCTGATTAGCTGGCCCAGAAGCTGGCCCTTGGGACAGTGGCTGGCACGTAGTCCATGCTCACCCAATGGGAGCTGCTCCTCTATCTGCCAGGCCACTCTCCTCTCTCTTCCTTCTCAGCAGAGCCTGCGCCTTCACTTCCTCTTCTTCTTTAACCCCATGCTCCCTGGATCAACCTAGCTCCTCAGCACTCTCCCTGTTTTCAGTACCCTGGCCCGAATGAGTCCGTGTTAGCCAGTTGACTACTTGGGGCCTGGAAGCTTCCCGCTTCTTTGGCTGATGTGAGTGAGAGGAAAAAGACAAGACAGGGACCTCTTGTCACTCCCACTTCCTTATCCACCTAATTGCAGGCATTTCCCTGGGATCAGCCTGGTGGCCTTTTTATTGTCCATTGTCCTTCCAGGCCTTTGTGCTGAGCCCAGAGCCCCCTCTTCATCCACACACCCTTTCCCTAAGATTATCCAGCCAGCCAGGCCAGCCTCAGATTAGGTTATCACTCTCTTTTATTTGGCTTTTCAGGTTTTTCCAAGTTAGGGTCTCCCTCTAGCCCTGGCTAACTTGGAATTTCCTATGTGGTTTAAAGGTGGCCTCAAACTCACTGTGATCCTCCTGCCTCCGCCTCCTGAATGCTGGGATTAAAGGTGTGTGCCACCACGCCCAACAGGGAATCACACTTAACTCCACATTTTATAGAGTCAACAGGCCAAGCCCCGTGGGTTGCATTCTCCCTCCATCCCTTCTCTGTTTATGTTGAATTCCCGCACTAACATCTGTCACTCGAGCACTGGGAAGCTGCTGAGGTGGACTTCCTTCTTGCCACCCCTTTTGGTCAAAGCTCTGTAAGAATTTGTTTCTGTTCTCTCTCCCATATTCAATTGGCCAAGCTCTCTTGATTCAACAGGACTTTTTTCTTTTTTTTTGGGGGGGGGTAGGGTCTCACTCTAGCCCAGGCTGACCTGGAATTCACTCTGTAGTCTCAGGGTGGCCTCGAACTCATGGTGATCCTCCTACCTCTGCCTCCGGAGTGCTCGGATTAAAGGCGTGCACTTTTTTTCTTTCTTTTTAAAAAATAATTTAGGGCTGGAGAGATGGTTAAGGCACTTGTCTCCAGTGCCTAAGGCCCCAGGTTCATTTTCCCTGTACCCACATATGCCAGACCCACAAGGTGGTGGCCCTGGTGCGCTCTCTCTCTCTCTTTAGTCAGTATCTCTCTGCTTGAGAATGAATAAAATATTTTTTTATTATTTTTTTATTTTTTTAATATTGTATTTATTCATTTTCAATCAGACACACACACACAGAGAGAGAGAGAGAGAGAGAGAGAGAGAGAGAGAGCACACCAGGGCCACCACCTTGTGGGTCTGACTTATGTGGGTACTGGGGAGTTGAACCTGGGGCCTTAGGCACTGGAGGCAACTGCCTTAACTGCTGAGCCATCTCTCCAGCCCGTAAATCAAATTTTTTTAAAAAAAGAAATTATTTACTTATTTGTGTGTGGGGGGAACAATGGGTGTGCCAGGGCCTCTAGACACTGCAAATGAACTCCAAACACACGTCACCTTGTGCGCTGGGTTTTACAGGCAAGGACCTTCACCACTGAGCCATCTCTCCAGCCCGTTTTTCTTTCTCACTACCTAGCCCAAGCTGCCCTGGAACCCGTGATTTCCCTGCTTTAGTCCCCCAAGTCCTGGCCTCACAGGCAAGTCCATTACAGCAGATCCAAGTACTGTCATCACAGGGATGTACGTTACAGCAGATCTACAGCCCAGCTATATCTCAAATCAGCTGTCTCCCTTCCCTGCAGTGCCTGCCCGGGTCTTCACTGTCTCTTAGGTGAACTCTTGTAATTCCTAAGGAGCCTCCTCTCTCTTCTTGTCATTTTCCACAGAACCATAAGGGAAGCCATATACCTTCCTCCTCTGTAAGCCCTTCCTTTGATAAAGTCTCAGTTTGTTCCAGGTTTGCAGAGCCCTCAGGCTGTTGCTCCAGCCCCATCTCTCCGGCCTCCCCTCCTCCTACCCTGCTGCTGCTGCTGCCAGAGTGAGGTATTTGCAGTTCAGGAAGCTGACCTTGTGTGGTGCCTCTGTGCCCTTGGGCTGGCTGTCCGTCTGGGTCTGCCCTGCCTCCCCCTCTGCCTGAGACTTGTGGATCCTGTCAGCTCATCCTAACAGCATTCTCCAAAATCCACATCCTTTTGCTTGGGGATCCTCTTCCAAGGCAAACAGTTCTTCCATTTATTTCTGCCTCAAGCAAGGCTTGGTGTCACCTACTGTTACTCAGGCCCCACCTCTGACTGTCTCCTTTCTTTCATTCTCACGTGTGCGCCTTTAAGGGCAGAGCCATCTTCCCAGCCATATTTATTTATTTATTTATTTATTTATTTATTTATTTATTTATTTATTTATTATTTGCAAAGAGAAAGAGAGAAGAAAAAGAAGAGACTATGAGCAAGTCAGGGCCTCTAGCCAATGCAAATGAACTCCAGATACATACACCACTTTATTGGGTTGTTAGGATTAGCAGGCAAGTGCCTTAGCCACTGAGCCATCTCCCCTGTCCCCTCAGCCCCACTTTTTGTTATTCTCTTAGCTACCTAAGAGCCAGGCATCATCTTGGTTGACTTCCCCACCCCCATTCCTGGTTTACTGATGCTTGTTTCTTTTTTCAAATATTTGACATTTTTATACATATATGCAATGCGTTTTGATCTAGGCCCCAATCTCCCTTTTTTGATGTCACTTTTGGAAACAGGATCTATGTAGCCAGGATCTAAGGTTGGCTTAGAACTCACGAGGTAAGTTGAGGCCTTGAACTCTGGTGATCCTCCCGTCTCGGCCTCCCAAATACTGATCCCAGGTGTGCACCAACAGGCTGGCTAATCTGTTTTGTTTTTGTTTTGTTTTGAGACAGAGCTGACCTCCACCTCACTATGTTGGTGAAGGTGACCTTGAACTCCTGATCCTTCTGACTCCACATCCAGAGTGTTGGGATTATGGGGGTATCCCATTATGCTGGGGATTATGAGGTGCTAGGGTTTGAACCCAGGGTTCCTGCATGGTAGGGAAGGACTCTTAACAATTGAGCTACATTCCTAGTTTGTAATCTGTCATTTTAAATCCCAAACTCCATTTCCTAAATTGTTGGCCATACTCCACAGCTATATTCCAGTGTTTTCTATTACTCTATCACTCTTGTCAAATTTTCTCTTTTCTTTACACTTCAGATTTTTGTTGTTGTTCTGTTTTGCTTTTCAGGGTAGGGGCTCGCTCTAGCCCAGGCTGACCTGGAATTCACTATATGGTGATGTGCCTTCTGAGTGCTGGGATTAAAGGCGTGCAGCACCACGCCTGATTTACACTTGAGAATTTTGTTCCTGTTTAGTACATTGGCAGGTAATCCCCATTTCATTTCACTTCAAACCCTTGGCCCTAGGTAACCATTCCTCCTCTCCCCCACAGGAGGCAGGGTCTCATCGTGGTCCCAGGCTGACCTGGAAGTCACAGCGATCCTCCTACCTCTGCCTCCCAAGTGCTGGAATTAAAGGTTTATGCCACCATGACCGGCTTTTATATATTTTTATAATAAATTTATATTATTTATATTATATATAAATATTAGAAATATTTATATATATTTACTTATTTTTGAGCAGATACAGATTTAGAGAAGAGGAACAGAGACAATGGGTCCGCCAGGGCTTCCAGCAAACAAACTCCAGACACTTTGCACATCTGGCTTTCTGCCGGTCCTAGGGAATTGAACCTGGGTTATCAGGCTCTGCAGGCGAGTGGAGTGCTTAACCACTGAGCCATTGGAGCAGCTTCCCCTGCCCCCTTTTTTGAGACTGGGTCTCATGTGTCCCAGGTTAGCCTCAAACTCACTAGGTAGGCAAGGATTTTGATCCTCTTGCCAAGTGCTGGGACTAAAGGCCTGTGCCACCATGCTCAGTTACCCAGTTTATGCGTTGTTGCTGGGGTTCACCCTAGGACTTTGTGCAGGCTAGGCAAGCGTTGTACCAACTGAGTCACAGCCCTAGCCCGGTAACCATTGCTCTATCTCTCTATATTAATCTGTTCTGCACATTTCATATGCACAATATCAGAATGGTTTATCCCTTTTGGGCCTGGCTTATTTCCTTTGGCAGAGGTTTTTCCAGGTTTATCCATGTTGAACACATACCATTGCTTCATTCCTTTTTTATGACAATAATGGCCCATGCATGGATATCTCATGTTTAGCTTATCCATTCATCACTTGACAGATAGTTGAGTTGATTGTACTTCCTTTTAGCAATTATGACTACTGTTATGATCATATGGACATATTTTTGGGTAAACGTGTATTTTTGTTTCTAATGCATACATCTAGCAGTAGACTCACTGATATTTTGTGTTTAATATTTGGAGGGATAACAGCTTTTTTTCCAAAATGGCTGCATGATTTTCATTCCCCCAAGAAATATATGAGAATTCTAATTTCTCTACACCTGTACCAACACTTGTCTTACTGTTTTTGGGTGTGAAGTGGCCTTTCTCATCATGGTTTCAATACCAGTTTTAAAAAACTTATTAGATGCTTGGTAAATATTTGTTATAGAAATTATATCAAGTCAGGTGTGGTGGAGCACACCTTTACTCTGAGCACTGGGGAGGCAGAAGTAGGAGGATAGCCATGAGTTCGAGGCCACCATGAGATTATATAGTGAGTTCCAGGTCAGTCTGGGCTAGAGGGAGATCCTACCTCTAAAAAACAAAAAAAAAAAAAAAAAAAAAAAGGAAGGAAGGAAGAAATGATATCAACATTTGAACAAACCTTTGCCATGTGGTTTGCCTTTCAAACATATTAGTTAGAAATGAGGACTACAGGGTCCCAGGATCATAGAATCCAATCCTTATTTTTATTATATTTGACTTTCTTTTTTGCTTGAGACAGGGGCTCCCACTGTAGCCCAGGCCTACTGTGAACTCAAAGCAATTCTCCTGAATGCGGGGATTTATAAATATGTGTCACTACAGTGAGTTAAAAAATCACATTTTTTGGAGGCTTTTTTTTTTTTTTGGTTTTTCGAAGTAGGGTCTCACTCTAGCTCAGACTGACCTGGAATTTACTATGTAGTCTCAGGGTGGCCTCGAACTCACCGAGATCTGATCCTCCTACCTCTGCCTCCCGAGTGCTGGGATTAAAGGTGTGCGCCACCACACCTGGCAAAATCACATTTTTTAAAAGTAACTTCTTGTTGTTTTCGAGATAGGGTCTCACTTGAACCCAGGCTGACTTGGAACACACTCTGTAGTCCCAGGCTGGCCTTGAACTCACAAGGATCCTCCTACCTCTGCCTCCAGAGTGCTTGGATTAAACGTGTGAGCTACCATACCCAGCCATGAGTAACTTTTAATAAAATTGTTTTCTCTCTTTTTGGTGGCCAGCTTACTTACATGGTATCACGGGGATACTGATTGCCATGAAAATCCGTGTGGTTTGAAAGTACATTACGGAATAAAGTAAGTTATAAGCAAAATTCCAACCTTGCTATTGCTCCTGTTCAAAAGCTATCACTGGTAGGGCATGAGGGCGCCAGGGTGATGGAGGCATGTGCTACCTGTGTCAAACAAAACAGTGAAAACAAAACTCTATCACTGAATACGGTGACAAGTCAATAAAACAACACCACCCCAGTGGCCTGTCCTCAGTCCCCTCATTGGAACAGGTTACAAATTGGAAACATAAGAGCAGCTCTTATTATGACTGTGTGAACTATGACTTCTGTAGAGAGACCATTTCCTCCAAAGGAGACCAGTCTTCAATAAACAAACCAAAAAATCAAGGGCTGGAGAGATGGCTCAGCAGTTAAGACACTTGTCTGCAAAGCCTAATGACCTGGGTTCAGTACTCATGTGGCACATGCATCTGGAGTTTGCAGCGGTTGGAGGCCCTGGCGGGCCCATTCTGTCTGCCTCTCTTCTTTCTCAGCTTGTAAATATATATATATTAAATCATTTGTTAATAACTTGGGGACAGGGCTTGGAAATGAAAGGTGGTGTATAAAAATGCAACTGCTAACTGCTTTGGATGGAGTGTTCCTCAGTAAACAGTAGACCCTGGGAAACCTAACAGGTTCTGAAAACTTAATCTGCTGACTGAAGTCAGAGAAACCGCCAGCTGAATTGCTTTCCTTTTGGACTTCGGGTAGCTTACAGATCTCAAGTCAGGGGTAGTGCTCAGATTGCTTGGCTGGGGTTCTAGAGAGTTCCAAGGCCCCATCTGTTTAGTCCATCTCTGTACAGAAACTTGGAAAGATAAAGTTCATTTGAAGGAAGTTTAAATTCCAATTAAAGCCCACAGTGGGGTTTAAAACCTTGTTGGGTGTTCAAGCAGTCTCAGAGGAGCCCGCGGGGTGGAGCCAGGGGCAAAGGTCATAGTAAGGAGAGGAGCCAGCTTTCTGCATGTATGGCATCTTCCTGCCCAAGTAGTCTCAATGCATAAGTCGACAATCCCTCCATCTTTACATTCTTGGGGGGAGGAGGGTTATTTTTCAACAACCACGGACATTCTTATCTTTCTAAAGATGTATCTAGAGACGGGCTTTTGGAACCCGAAGCACGTCTCTGCACTATGGAGGAAGCATTGTCGAGGGCCTGGTTTCCTCTGGGCTCTAGAGATAACTGGGGCCAAGACAGCCCGCGGTGGCTTCGGGGAGCCACAGGGATGGAGAGCCGCGGGGAGGAGGGCCCGCTTCTTGGGACTTGGAGGGCGATCCTGACGCCTCGGAGGCAGGCAGACGTGGATGACACAGCAGCGGCCGTTCCGGGTGGGGACACGGTGGCAGCAGGCGCCATGGGCAGCCTGCGCTAAAGCATCCTTGGAGAAGGTGACAAAAGTCGTGGCTCTGTCGCACGGGACGCAGAGCACGGCCCGGGCGAGAGGAGCGAGCCGCGTGGAGCTGGGGCGGGGTGCTCTTTAACCTCCAGCCCATCCTCAACTCGCCCCACCTGGATGCAGGGCGAGGACCGCGCGCACAGCCCCGGGCGCGCGGGTGGGGCTCTCCTTCCCCGATCGCGAGGGGCGGTGCCCGGGTGCCAGGGGTCCCCGCTGCCACGCTACCCCCGCTGGGCCTCCGAGACACCCCCCCTTTTCCTTCTGGGGCGTCTCTCGGTCTCCCCTTCCTCCGTGAAAATAGTGAAACAAACCATGTTTGGGAAGTGATGGGAGCCGCCGGCCCCGGGGGGTCGGAGAGGAGGGGGCGCGGTGGCCCGGAGGAGGAGGTGACCACCGGTCAGCGCGCACCACGGCTTAGAATAACCCCCCACCCCCAGTAGCCGAGGCTCAGACCCTTCCCCCCCGGGGCGCCACCGGAGGGCGTGGGGCAAACCTGGTGGCTAGCGGTGGAAGAGAGAGAGGGAGAGAGAGCAAGGTTGGGGACTTCGCCTCTATCCATCCCGGGGTCGGTGGTGGTGGCTGCGGTCATCCCGCTGGAATCGGGGCGGTGGGGACACTCGGGGACCGTGGTCCTCCTGCCGACCCCCACCCCATCCCATCCCCCACCCCACCCCCCCAGCCCGGGCCGCCCCGGGCGCTCGGTAACACGTCCCCAGGAGACTCGCAGGAGCAACACGTGATGGGTCGACTTATCAGGGTGAGAGGGGGAGAGTGAGCCTCGGAGCGTGCGCGCGTGCGTGCGTGCGTGCGGCCGGCCGAGGAAGCCGGGGCGGGGGGCCGAGCCGGCGGGGGGCCGGGGACGACGGCGAGGACCGAGGGGTACGCGGGCTCCTCGCCCACCCTCCCTGCCAGTGGGAGAGGAGGAGGAGGGGAAGTGACTGCGGACTTGATGAACTTTGCACATCCAGAAACGCCATTTTGATTCCTTTTCCGGAACAAGTTTGCATCTCTCCTCCTCGCTCTCTTCCACCCCACTACCCACCCCAAGCCCACCGAGGGTCCCCAATCTCATCATGCCAGGGAGCCCCAGCGTCCGGCCCGGAGGTAAGTCACGCGCCCCTGGGTTCCCCGATCCAGCAGCCCCCCTTGGGTAGTAGCGAGATGTCTGGGACACAGCCCGGAGCGACCTTTTAAAGAACTTTTATTTTATTTTTTTGGAGATGGGGAGAGTGAAGTCTGCAGAGTGCGTTGGACTTGGGAAACTCTAGCGTCTCGCGCAGCGGACGATCCGTGCGCCCCACGCCGCGCAGTGGGTGCCAGGGGCCGGTGGTGGGGGGCCCGGGGATGAGCTCGGGCGGGCGGGCAGCCCTCTCCCCTCGGGCTGCGAGCCGGGCCGCTCCTCCTCCTCCTCCTCCCCTTCCTCCGCCGCTTTCCCCTTCCCGAGCCGCCGGCTCTGCCAACCAAGCTCCCAGCGCGAGCCGCCCGCCGCTGCGCTGCGCTGCGCCCCGCCAGCGGGACCCGATGCGCATCCATATTCTCCGTCCGAGCGCAGGAATCCGGCCCGACCCGCGCCCGCCCGCCGGGTTTATTTTTAACCAGCACCGCGGGGACTCGGATGGTGCGCGCAACCGCGGGGCCAAAAACATCTTCCCAAGCGCAGCTCTCCATCTTCCGCCCTCTCTCTCCTCTCTCCCCCGACATCCTCCTCCTCCTCCTCCTCCCCATGTGGGAGGGGAAACTTTTCTACATACTTTCGAGTCCCTCTCGGGTCGGGAAGCGCGGAGATGATGACGGTGCCCGTTCGCCCGCCGCCGCCGCAAGGTATCGGGGGGTGGAGAAGGGGGAGTGGGGTGCCCACTTGGGGGTGCTTGGCGTGCGCGCGGGGGGGGGCGGGTGCCCACTCGGTGGGAGCATCCGCCGCGCCCTGCCCGCCGGACTTTGATCCTCCCGGGAGGACGGCGCCGGCCGGGAGGGGCCGCAGGCAGCCCCGTGCCAAGCCCTCGCGAGTTCCCGGTTGGCGGTGGAGCTCGCGGTGACCACCGTCGTGGGCTGGGGAGGGGGTGGCCCGGAGGAGGAGGAAGAGGAGGAGGGGACCCGGATCGTGTCGCCGTGTTATTGTTCCTCGCGCCTGGCCGGCGGGGTACGTGTTTTCTTTCGTGGGCGCCCTGGGCGAGGAGCGAGGCTGCATCGCGGGGTTGGGGGGCTGGGGGGTGCCGGGCGCACGGCGCCGTCACGAGCACAGGAAGGAGGCCCGGAGCATCCGAGGCGGGGCCGCCCAGCTGTGCCGCGAGCGCGCTCGGAAACTTTTGTCCGCCGCCCGCTGGACCAATTTTTTCGCGACTTCTGGGGCTTCGCTTCCTCCTCCCATCCTGGCTCGCTGCGCCGAGGGGGAAGGGCGGGGAGGTCAGGCCGTTGGCCGGGGATGGGGTGGTGGGGGCGGTGGTGGTGGGGAGACACGGAAGACGACACCGAGGATGACCAGGGGCCCGGTGCCGCCTCCCCCCATCCACCCACCCACCCACCCCATCACCCCATCCCGTGGCCCAGCTCCGCGCGCCCCCCTCCCCGCTCGCGGTCTCTTAGGAAACTGCGACCTTCATGGTTGCTAAGGAGCAGGGGAGGTCCTTCCCGTCGCCGGGCCCCCTCCCTGGGAGGCGGCGTGTTTTCTACGCGGGGTCGGGGTCGTGTCCAGGATGTGACCCGCTCCCTCCACCCGGGGCCATGCGTGAGCGCGCGCGGGGGCGCGTGGGACGCGGCGATCGCCTGGTGTTGGGGGGTCCTGGGGGGGACCCCGATGTCCCCGGGCAGCTTGACAGACGCCGCGTGCAGCCCTGCATCGGGGATGGGTTAGAAAAGACGACCAAGTATTTCTCCTGGCTCAGCAGATTTGCCCTTCCTGGATCCTTACTGGTTAGGAGATAGAACGTGAGCCCAGATCCGGACGAGCAGTTCGCATTCCATTACGAAATTCTACACGGCTTCAGAGCCAGCAGCAGCTACATTGGGGCACTTTGGGGGGGGGATGCTATTGGTGGTGGTGGTGGAGATAGATACGAGGGGGGCCTTATATATATGCATGTGTATATGTGACATTTTGGTATGCTGTAAAACCTGTCCGGAGGTTTTCATCCAAGGAACAGCTCACCCTCCTACGGGGTTCCGAGTTTAGATCTAAGCTCAGACTTTCTTTCATTTAAGTTTGGCTGTTAGGTAAGGAGGTTGGAAGTTGGTGAAGTATTTTATCTGTACCTTGAGTCGACTTGAAGTGATCTCTGCCCTGTGCATCCCCTGGCTTCCAGGTGACTTTTCAGATAAGGTGGTGGTCTGCGCCTGTGTGTGAGTTTATTGCGAAATAGTTCATTGAAGTGGAAGGTGGGGAAATGAGTGGGCAAAGGGAAGAATGCGTTCCTGCTTCACACCCACGAAAAGCACTCTTCAGGTTTGGTGCTTTCTCACTGGGCAGGTACGGGTTTCTGAGACATCATTTAACCCGGAAGTCTTGAATTAGAAGCCAAAGACTATGAAAACTTCTGGGCTTCCTTCTAGAAGTTGCTGGACTTTGGAGGGATCAGTTGAAAATACTGTTACTATATATTATTATAAGGTGGACTACTAGTTGAATAGGCTTGAGGGTGGGTTATTTATTTGTTTTTACCACTACCTTTTGGGGTGGAGCCTTGAGGGGGTATCAGCTGATGGGGCTTGCTTTGATGTGTTTAGAACTTTGTTACACTGATGAATTCTACATTTGATTGATTTAAACATGTGAAAAAATCCCCCCCCTTGTTTTTTTTTTTTTAACAAAAAAAAGGGAGAGAGTAGCTCTTTGGTTGTTTTCTCAGTCTCCATTTTAGGTTAATGAACTTGCACTGTCTTATTCTTAAAAATACCGCTAAGCTAGTTTTCTTTGCAGAACGATTCCCTTTTAAAGAGCTTCCACTGGGGATGTGAAAGGCACTGATCCCTGTGGTATCTGGAATATCACTCTGGGTTTCCCTAGATACAGTGCTCTCTCTCTCTCTCTCTCTCTCTCTCTCTCTCTCTCTCTCTCTCTCTCTCTCTCTCTCTCTCTCTCTCTCTCATCATCGCCCTCGCTGTTTGTTACTTGTTGGGGAGCATGCGTCTGACTCAGCTCATCCAGGTGCTGTATCCATTCCTAACCCTTGACATCACCCCACAAGTGACCTTTTGATGGAAGGGTCCTTTATTTGAGATTTCTTCCGGTAGACTCCTGAGGGCTTGCTTGCATCCAGCACAGGTACAGAACGTCCAAGGAGGAAAAAGAAAGCCTTGGCTGTGTTAGTCCTGCGCCTGATCAACAGCTGTTGATGGGCTAGCCGTGCTAAGCCAGGCTCTAGCTTGCTGCTCTGACCAGACTTCTGTTTTTCACGCTTCAGTTTTGAACTGCTGTGTCGGTGGTTCACTTCCTGGGTCAGTTTGGAAGTCTGTGCTTGCTGACATCATTTAACAGCTTCAGCTAAGTACATTTCCTGATTAATGAAGTTGAACATTTCTACCCTCCTAGGATTTTGCATGGCAAAACTAATATAAACTGAACTCCTACAAGAATTGGTTAAACATGCTCCCTGGAAGCAGCCAGAAGCGAAGCCCATCCGTGTTTCTATTCACTATCCTTCTGAAAAGTAGGTGGTGCCTCGAAGGTCATAGGATAAGGGTTGCTAAGCAGCTAAACAGAGGATGCTAAAATTAACTGAAGCAGTTTTGAAAGGGAGCCCTTCCCTGCTTTACATTATTTATTTGATTTAGTTAATTTCTGAAACCTCTGTGTCCCTTGACCTAGGAAGATACGATGTTAAAGTTGTTGTTGTTGTTGTTGTTGTTATATTTACTTTCTGTGTCTTTTGTGCCTTGAAGTTCAGTGTTCCCTGGCCCAGCCCTGTGGTGTCAAATGGCAGCTTGTCTAAGACTTCTTGTCTATTATGGTGTATTCAGGTCGAGCTTTCCAGAGATAATGTGTGTCTGATTCGACCTTTCACATATTAATAATCAATTTTTATGTTTGTTTTATAAATTCTACCTAAACCACACATTGATATTTCAACGTTTATATTTTATTAAACAGATTTGCTATTCAAAAGATAGAAGTGGAGTGCTGGTAGGCACTGTGCCTTCCCTGTGTCTTCCCTGATGAGGGGGTCCATAGCTCCCCTGCCCCCCTTATGTCTGGATATGGCTTCTCTTCTATGTCACCTCATCTCCCTGGCTCCACTTAACTTAGCCCAGCTCAGAGATGCCTTTTTAAAGTAATCATATTAGGTTCACCATATATTTGGAAAGATTAAGCCAATGTTAGAAGTCAAAAGGAATTGTGGTTTGCATTTTGCCCTAAGTTATGCTTGAAGGATCTTGGAGTTTCTTGGCTACGAGATGAACGGTTGAAACCCCGGCTGGTAACCATCTCCCTTCAGGAGCAGGTCTGTTGTGTTGTTTGTGTCATCTGAACTACCAGACAGGCCTGTTGAGTCCATTTTGTTTTAAATTTCTAAATACAATTAAGAGATTGGTAAGTGGGTTTTCTGCCTCTTTTCTTTTTCTCTTCTTTAGGTTTAGCGTGATTCTTGAGTGGAAAGACTCAGGGCCCTCTTCAAAAAGCAGAGGTCAGAGAGGGCTCCCCACGCCCAGGGGTGGAGGACAGGTCCGTGAAGGGTGTACCATGTGAGCCCAGAGGGAGGCATTGGATGTCCTTTCTGAACGCATCACTTACTTTTCTTCGTCTCTCCCACTCCCACATGGAAGTCTCCAGAAAGAAGCGGGCTGCTGCTGGTGTTTTCTTTAAGTGCCGAGGTGGAGGAATGAGGAAGGTGGGGAGGAGATTTTCCTAGTTAGCAGTGTTCATCAGCCCAGCTCTTCTGTGGCTCTCGTCACGTTCCCTGGGTGCCAGGCAGCCGAGCGTGGCTGGGGATGGCACCCTGCTTGTTGGCAGCTAGGTGGGGGGAGGAGGAAGAGCAGGGGCCGGGGAGCTGGGATCCCGCCTGCATCCTGCTTTGATGGCTCTGCAGGGTCCTGGCTAGCTGGCTGCCCACCAGCAGAGGTGACGGCCTGTGAATAGGTGCTTCAGACAAAGCAGCGGGAGAGGGTGGAGAATGTTTGTTCTGGGTGATTCAGGCCAGCCAGGCCGAGGATTTGAAAACCTGTGAAGTCCAGGGCCTGGGGACCAACGGATTCACCTGAGGTCTCCCAGTCTCCGGCTGGCAGGCAAGGAGGAGGGCGGGGGAACTGGAAGGGTGGAGAAAGAATGAAAACCCCCACTGGTTTTGTCAGACAGCCAGACTGAAGAGAAAAAGCCTCAGTGGAGGTAATTAGATAAAGCTTTTAAATGCTCTATTTGTTTTTCCCCTGAGCTTGCTTGGTATTCTCCCCCCCCCCCACTTTCTGGAGACTATGGGGTAGTTAAAAAATGTTTGATAGGCTTGTAGTTAAATTACTTATAAATTTCCTTTTTTGTTTGTTTAGTTTTTTGAGGTCAGGTCTCACTGTAGCCCAGGCTGACCTGGAATTCATTCACTCTGTGGTCCCAGACTGGCCTGGAACCTGCAGTGATATCCTGTCTTTGCCTCCCAAGTGCTGGGATTCAAGGCTTGTGTCACCATGTCCAGACCCCCCCCCCCATTTTGTACCTTGTGTACCATGCTTTTGTGAAGGCCATCAGCAGGGATCCTAAGAAGGTTCTAATCAGACAAGCAATGTTTTCCAGTTGGGCTGTGGTCCATCCTGACTGACCCCCTCGCCTCCAGACTCCTGGTCAGCTCTTGCAGGAGAGCTGCTTGTTAGATTCACCTTGGCCTCTGAGGGTTCGTATGTGTTGCCCATTTCTCTGGGTAGTGATGTTTATAGTAAGACCAGACCTTTTTGGAATCAATTTTCTGGTTGGGTGTGTTAGGGAATGCAAACAGCATCACCCTCAGGCACAGTGCTGCTGGTGTTGTGACACACATCTGTCTCTTCAGTAGCTTTTTTACCTCCTGGGATTGTTGGATGGACAAAATTCATGTTCCAGAAAGTCAAAACCTATATATGGAAGAGAGTGGTATATTTTGAGCTCAGGAAACTTTTGTGGGTATCCACTCTGGGTTTCCTTTCCAGAACTCCACACAACTCCTTTACCTTGGGCAGAACTTGCCTAAGTTTCTCTCAAATGGAAGAAACAGGCTGTAAACAGGCACCTTTTCCTCCCACTGGGGGAACCAAACACAACAAGCAGATTCTTTAAAATTATTTATTTGCACGCGTGCACATGCGCGCGGACACACACACACACCCCAGGGTCTCTTGCCACTGCAGATGAACTCCAGATGTATGTAACACTTTGTGTATCTGGCTTTATGTGGGTATTGCGGAATCAAACCTGGGCTTTCAGGCTTTGCAAGCAAGTACCTTTAACTGCTGAGCCATCTCTCAAGCCCAGACCAGCAGATTCTTAATAAGGCTCCCTTGGGGGTAGGCTCTAAGGATGAGGCAGGTGGCAAGCCTAGGACCGACTTTGCTTCTAGGGGACATTTAGCAATAGCACTAGAGACAAGAGGTACTCAAGCTCTCTCTCTCAGTCCAGATGTCCAGGAGCTAAGATCGAGTCTCAACCTTGGGGTATATGATATAGCTCAGTGGAGGAGTGCTCCCCTAGTGTGCACATCCTTTTATTCCCCAACACTAGCCAACAAAACAAAAACAACAAAACACACAGTAGCCTTGGTCTGTCTGTCTTATCAGTCAATTGACTGGGTGTGTTCCCCATGCAGCATGCATTCTGTTTGGGAATGTGAAAATCCATAAAGCAAGCAAGCTCTTCGTATATGCCTTGAAGGCACTTGGTTGCCGGGTTCAAGGTTTCCGGGAAGATGTGAGGGTTAGAGCAGTTAGGAAAGAAAAGTTCCAGGGTTCATCTGTTTCTAAATCAAACCAAAGTCACTGCTGAGGAACTGCTGGTAGGTGGCTCGGCTTTCGGAGCCATTTCTTCAGCGGTTTCAGAAACTGCCAGGGTCCTGTCACCTGCCAGGGCTGCCTGGTGTTTTAAGTTCTGTGGAGTATACTTCTTTTGGTGTTTGAACTAGCCCCTACTTGCTTAATGCTTTCACACTCGAGTCCCTTTGTTTCTCGGGTTTTTGCAAAATTCTTACATACCTACTTGCCCTTTGTGGGGCTGTTTTTAAAAATATATTTTATTTTTTGATTTATTTATTTGAGAGAGGGGGGAGAGAATGGGCATGCCAGGGCCTCCAGCCACTGCAAACTCCAGACCCATGTGCCACCTTGTGTAGCTGGTTTTGTCGGTACTGGAGAATCGAACCCAGGTCCTTAGGCTTTGAAGGGAAGCACCTTCACAGCAGAGCCATCTCTCCAGTCCGGGGCTGTTTTTAGAGCGGGGTCTTTGGTCCAGGTGTCTCCTCTTGAGAGGGTGGATGGACAGTTGGCTTGTGGCTAAGGCAAGGGGTGGAGGAAACAAGGGTTATTTGCATGTTCTTGAGACCCCAGACAGAAATGTCTAGCATAGTTTCAGGAGTGCCACTTGCTTAACCCTTGTCCTGGGTCTCTCCTGCCACCTCCCCGGGGCCATTCCCACTAGCCAGAGGCCAGAGGAAAGCCAGGAGTGGGGAGAACAAAGGAGACAAAGTTCTCCAAAAGGAAGGGCTGTGGTGGCTGGGCTCCCACTTACCTTGCAGACACATGGGATTCTTTGACCTCTCACACCAGCGGCGGACAGATTGTGGCACCTTCCTACCTTTCAGTCCCGGGCCTTGCGCTTTCGGGTGCTCACCTGTGAACAGGCAACTCCTTTTATAACTTTGCCGAAGCCTTAGCCACCTCTCCCTCCCTCCCTGCAGGTACTTGTCAAAATGAAAGTCATCTATCTCCCTCCCTGCTGAGCAGAGATCTGAAGGCACTGTGAACCAGTCAGCTAAGCCAGGAGCCCCATGCTCAGCAGAAACCCTCACCGTGTGTGTCACAAACGCCCCTAAGTTAATTTCCTGCCACCAGATCCTCCCCACCACAGTTCCTCCCGAAGAAGCAGGGCTGTGCGTGTTGTTTGTGCTCATAAACAGCCCTTGGCTCCCAGTGTCTACAGGAAGGCGGCCAAGCACCTTATCTTGGCATGGAAGGACCTTCCTCGCTGCTCCCAAGCCTCAGCTCCCTGCCTCTGGCTTGGGCTCTTCCCCCTCTGGATCCCCTTCCCCCTCCTTATCCCCTCCCCTTCCCCATCCCTATCCTCATCCCCCTCCCCCTCCCCATCCTTCTCCCCTTCCCCATCCTCATCCCCTCCCCTTCTCCATCCCCATCTGGGAACATTTCTTCCCAGGAGTGTTAGGTCCTCCTTCCAGAATAACATTCACCTGCCCCCCACCCCCACCCCGCACGACCAGTGTGAAAGGAATTGATCTCCTAACTTGTGCCCCACCTGGACTCACGTTCCCTTCCCCAGCACCCAGGTGCTCCCGCTGGGCCTGTGTGAGTTCTAATACAAAAAGCAGACGTTCCTGGAGACGAGCCTCCCATAATTGGGGGCTGAGGCCTGACGAGCACTAGAAACCCGGGGAAGGAAACAGGCTCAGCACATCCTTCAGGCACCGAGGTTTTATTGCAAGGTGCACATTGGTGGAAAAGACTGGAACTTCCTAAAATAAAAGTTGTCTCAGTTTCATTTAAAGAGGGGAAAAAAAACTTTGCTAATGCTTGGTTGCACTAAAAGCTGTCACACTGGGGCCTTTGCTAATTATAAGCACTTTTCATGGCTCTTGGTTTGAAGTTTACATTAACTAGGAGAGATGCGCACGCAGATCAAAGGCCAGAACGGTTCGGAGCTCCAGTGTGTGGGCCCGTTGCTCTCAGTTGTGTTTCATTAGTGGTGTTAGTTAATAGGAGTGTTGGTCTGTGTATAATTCAGCTTCTGTTTTTCTCGTTACTTCTTGGATTTATTTATTTATTTATTTATTTTTTTTATTTTTTTTACTTCTTGGATTTAAAACAAAACATTAAGCCCACAGGATGTCCATCTTCCTTCGTGTGTGTGTGTGTGTGTGTGTGTGTGTGTGTGTTTGCACGAACATGGAGAGTACTTGATAAAAATTAATTACAGGTCATTCTTATAAAGATGATTTTTTAAGAAAATAATTTTATTTATTGCAAGTAGAGAGAGGAGAGAGAAAGGCCTCTTAGTTGCTGCAAACAGAGTCGACACTCATGCTCCACTTTGTGCATCCAGCCTTGCTTTCCGTGGGTACCGGGGAACTGAACCTAGGTAGTTAGGCTTTGCAGGCAAGAGCATTAACTGCTGAGCCCTTGCGCCTGCCCCCTAAAGCGAGTCCATTGTTTTAAGAGAAGTTCCTTTATTCTGGGACTGTTAAAAAACAAAATGCGGGCTGGAGAGATGGCTTAGCGGTTAAGGCACTTGCCTCCAGTGCCTAAGGCCCTAGGTTCAATTCCCCAGGTCCTACATAGGGCCAGACCCACAGGGTGGTGGCCCTGGTGCGCTCTCTCTCTCTCTCTCTCTCTCTCTCTCTCTCTCTCTGCTTGAAAATGAATAAATAAAATAAAAAATAAATAAAAAATATTTTTAAAAAATGCTTCTCTGAATACACAAAATCATGGTAACCTTTCCTTAACTTTAAAAGAAAAGAATTACATATATTTTCAGAAAAAGCTGAGATTCCAAGAAGCTAGGGAGGGAGTTTCAAACACATGGTGAACTGTGTTCGATGGGTTTCCTTTAGAAAGAAAAGACAGACACAAAGACAGACAGACGGGCTGGAGAGATGGCTCAGAGGTTAAAGCACTTGCCTCCAGTGTGTAAGGCCCTGGGTTCAATTCCCCAGGACCCACATAAGCCAGATCCACAAGGTGGTGGCCCTGGTTCATATTCTCTCTCTCTCTCTCTCTCTCTCTCTCTCTCTCTCTCTCTCATTCTCTTTTTTTCTCTCTCTCATTCTCTGTCCCCCCCTCTCTGTGTATCTCTCTGCTTGAAAATGAATAAATAAAATATTAAAAAATTTTAAAAAACCAGACACCTCCCCTTCTTCCCCCCAACCCCCAGGGAGCAGAAAGTCATGTATCTGAGTTGATTACAAGTGCACTTACTGGCGGGTAGGAGATGTCGTTTCATTGGTAGACTGACTGCCCAGCATGCATGAAGTCCTGGGTTTGATTTAGCCCTACAGAGAACTGGGTGTGGTGATGTACACCTGTAATCTAAGCACTTGGGAAGTAGATCATGAGTTCAAGGTCATCCAAGGCTAGATAGCAAATTCAAGGTCAATCTGGCCTGTGTAATAGCCTGTCTGAAAATAAAAATAAACTGTTACTACCTAATAAATGCAAGGCTCAGGCTCTGGTCCCCAGCACCACACACACTGTAAATATTCTTTTTTAAACTTTGTTACTGGCAGTTTTTATACCTGTATATATAATGTATTTTGATCATAATCCCCCCAATTACCTTTCCTTGTCCCGTCTCCCTGTCAAACCCCTTTCTTCTTCCCAACCTGGTCTCCTATTTTGATTTTTTTTTTTTTTTTGAGATAGGGTCTACACTAACCCAGGCTGACCTGGAACTCACTCAGTGGTCTTGGGCTAGCCTGAACTCACAGCAATCCTCCTACCTCTGCCTCCCAAGTCCTGGGATTAAAAGCGTCTGTGTAGGGGTCACCACTGGGTCTTTTTAGAGTCACCTGCATGAGCCATGGGTAGGGGGCTGTTTCCTGTAACATGTGCAAATGACACTGGCCAGACCACTGAAGACCCGGAGACCCCAGCGCTTGCTGGGTTCTCCCCAGGGAGGGTGAGTCATCTTGAAGACGTGCTTACCTGCTAGGTATAGAGATCTGGCAGATGCATTCAGCTGGGGTGTTTCTTCCTTCTGTTCTGGGTGACAAGTTAGTTCCAAGAAGTAACCTTTGAGCTGGTGTCTGAAGACCCGGGCGAGGAGAGAAAGTGCTTCCGAAAGCAGCTGGAACACACAGGCCCAGTGTGTTTGGGGGAGGAATGCGGGAATACGTGATTGACAGGTACGAGAACTCGGTGCTCAGAGTACTTTGAAGAGCCCGGGAAGCACCAGGCCTGCAGAAGGAAGCAGCCATGGCTGCCACCTGCAGGGTGGGTTCAGAGAACTCCAACCCTGAGATGGCTGGAGCTCATGCGGCTGGAGAAGGGGAGTTGGGATGGCTTGTCAGATGCACAGGTCAGGGCCTGAACACTGCCTGGGGAGGAAGAAAGGACTTCGGCTCTGGCTTTCTCCTCTTGGGAGGCTGAACCGAGGAATCAAGCAGAATTTCGGAATGAGATTTTATTTTTCTTTTCAAAACTTAATTTTTGCATTTTGCGTTTCTGTCCATGTACAATGTTTTGTTTGATTTTTAAAAAGCCTGGCATCGGAGAGATGGCACAGTGGTGAAGGCGCTTGCCTGCAATGCCCAATGAGCAGGTTCAATTCCCCGGAGGACCAGATGCCCAAAGCAGAGCATGGAGTCTGTTTGCAGTGGCTGGAGGCCCTGGTGCGCCCATCTCTCTCGTCTGTCTGTCTCCTTGCAAATAAATAAAATATTTAACAAACACGCCTGGCCTGGATGAAGCATGAAGATTACTTTATAATAGTGAGAAGCGGAGGGCCAGAGGGATGGCTCCGTGGTTAAAGGTGCTCCCTTGCAAAGCCTGCCAGCCCAGGGAATTCCCTAGCACCCTCATAAAGCCAGAGACAAAAAGTGTTCCTTTGCTCATTTACAGTGGCAAGAGACCCAGGCATGTATGCGCGTGCAAACACACACACACACACACACAAATAAAAATATCTTAAAACACTATTCAGAAGCAAGTCATGTTCTTCACTGTGGGAGCAATTGACGCTTCCTCCCCCTCTCCTGTCTTTCTCCTTTTTTTAAATTTCCTGATGCTACAGGGAACAGGAACAGTTTGGTGTGGATGGCTTGAGCTTTGAATGGTTTCCAGATGAGATTAGTTAATTTCAGATTAATTAGTTAATTTTAAAAAAAAGAGCTGCTTTTATCAGAACGTCTTTAAAAAATTTTTTTTTTAAATTTTAAATTTTTTCTTTCTTGATCCAGGTTTCCAGGGCCGCTTATTATATCATAGCACAGAAATGACCTGAGTGTTTACAGCAGAATTCAACTTCACTAGTTAGTAATCTGTGTAAACAGAGCTCATTCCTATACAACACTCTGTATGTACTGCTCTCCCTAGACCTGCCACCTGACGGTCCTCAGGCTCCTACTTGGGTTGATTTTTCTTTTTTTTTTTCTCATAGCAGATAGATCTTTCTGGAACTAGATAGAGTTGGTGTACACTGGGCAGCCCTGTGCTTTTCGCTGCTCAGGGAAGTGCTGCTGTCTGACCCTCAAGAGTTCCTGGGTTGGCTGGGGGCTATGCAATAAGTGGCCATCTCCTTCCTGAGGGAGTTCTCTGATTCTCCCAAATGACTCATCACAAGCTGAAGTAAATTCCAGAAGGCTCCAAAGATGCCTCTCTATGCTTTCAACCCTGATGGCCGGAGCCCCCCCAAGTGATGTCTGGTCCTTTGCCCACATGAGGAGAGGCTGGTTTTCCATCCAGCAAGAGCTTGGAAGCCTGTTTCTACCACACTGGTACCATAAATAATCCCATTAGAACCGATACCACACTCCCCCTCCCCCACTCAGGGTGGAGAGAAAGACCTAAGACTTTTACCCCAGCTTGCTTGTCAAAATCAGAATAACCCCCTGGGCAAGGGCAGGGCCTGGTGACTCATGCCGGCAGTCCCTGCCTTTGAAGGTGGAGGCAGGAAGGTCGGTTCAAGGTCATTCTCGATGTCTAGTGAGTTCGAAGCCAACCTGTCTTTTTTTTTTTTTTTTTTGGTGGCAGAGCCTCACTGTAGCCTGGCTGAACTAGACTTTACTCTGTAGGTAAGGTAAGGTTCCAGGCTGGCCTTGAACTCAATGATCCTTCCACCTCAAGTTGGGAGTACTGGTGGGATTAAAGGCATCTGCTACTACCCAGTGGATGCTCTCCCCAGTAGCTTGGTGAGGAGAAGCTGGGAAGAAAATTTTAAATTTAGGCTCACAGTGTTAAAATTTGGAATTTAATATTTGAAAATTTTAGATTTTTTTTTTTTTTTTTTTTTTTGGTTTTTCGAGGTAGAGTCTCGCTCTAGCCCAGGCTGACCTGGAATTCACTATGTAGTCTCAGGGTGGCCTTGAACTCACCGCGATCCTCCTACCTCTGCCTCCCGAGTGCTGGGATTAAAGGCGTGCGTCACCACGCCCGGCTTTTTTTACATTTTTTTTTTTTGAAAATTTTAGATTTTAAGGTGTTATGTAGACAATTCAGAGGCCTTTACCGCACCGTGACCTGAACAGACATGTAGACTTGGATTTTTATTTAAGAAATTTGTCATAAATGTAACTTACTAGAAAATCGACTTAAAATGAATATCCATCTGTGCCCAGTTCTGGTGACAGATGGGAACCTCACTTTAGGACGGCCGTGTTCTAGTTGCTGATTTTGGAGGGTGCCGGACCGTGGTGCCCACATGTCCCCTGTGGCATTGCTTCCTGGTGGGTTTTGATCTTGAGTTTGGGGACTTTACCTTAGACACTTGCCTGGAGACGAAGTGAATGAAAGCGGACAGTGTTTTATAGGAAAGCTGGATGGGAGACTTTCCTAAAGGCGTGAATGTTTTAAGAATTTCAGCATGCTTCCTTCAGAGAAGGTCCATGTCCGCCATGTCCCTTTTTTGTGAGCTACAGCCATTGCTATCCAGCTAAGAGTGTGGTATTGGGATTCAAGTTATAAAGTGGCCAATTGTTTCTGGAGTCCTGGGGGGGTCCTGTGTGCTTGGTACCATGAGGCAGTAAGTCCCGAGAATGGGGGTGGGTACCCCTCAGTTTTGTTGGGTTTGTTTGGGGAATAGAACCGGGACTTGTATACTAGCTAGGCTACTGTTCATCCCTAACTACATAGCCAACCCCTATTTTTTAAAAATTCTTTTTAGTGCATAAAAAGCAAATTATCTTAGAATTTCTACCAAAAGCACATTTGAGGTACGTGTGTCCCAGTAAGGGAGGAAGCCCAGCCCCAATGTTAATACAGCTTTGATCTTAATATAGTCTCTTTCAAAAGATGGAGTTTATAAGCCGTTTTCTTTGTTAATAGCTCAATGTGTAATTTTGGCCAAAAAAATTTGAGTCTTAATTTTTTATTCTCTAAAATTGTGTCAGTTTTGCAAGAAACATCTCATTGCCATTTTCAGTGAAACTTGATCGGCGATGGGTAGTAAATCAATGTTCATTCTACATAAACGTAATTTTTAGATGCCTTTAGACTATAATGTAAAATATCTTTTTCACACTAGCCCTGGCTGACCTGGAATTCACTATGTTCTCAGGGTGGCCTTGAACTCACGGTGATCCTCTGTTGATTTTCTTTGCAGTGGTCAGTTAAAGTGATAGATGAGTAGCCAGCCTCAATTATTGGACAGTTCTTGGTGTAGCTCTGGATAAGTAGTGGTGGCAAGTGTGGTGGGACGCTTGCTTTGTGACTCTCACTCTGTCCCGCACTGGCAAGGACGTAGGTGTGTGATCACATGTCCTTTTTATGGTGTGTCCAGGAAACAAGGAAGCAGTGTGGTTAGCTTTGATCAAAGTATTATATTGAAAGGCTGGGACTTAACTAAGGTTATCTTCGCAGTAATTAGAATTTTGGAAGGGTTCATTGGGTCACTTGAAATCTTTTTTAAAATATGTATTTATTTATTTATTTGAGAGAGAATGAATATGAGTGTGCTAGGGCCCCTGCTGGGAACTCCTGACACGTTTGTGCCCCTTTGTGCATCTGGCTTTATGTGGGTACTTGGCCAATCCAGCCCCGGGCCAGCCGGCTCTGCAGGCAGGTGCCTTTAGCTGCTGAGCCGTCTCTCCAGCCCTCTGGAAGTCTTGACGCTAGTTACTGCCACTTCTTGTGTCTCTGAAGAAAGCAGAAACATGACATACAGTCTTATTACTTTTTTCCAAGATAGTCTTAGCCCAGCCTTGGCTTGCACGTGTGTGTGTGTGTGTGTGTGTGTGTCTGTGTGTGTGTGTCTGTGTGTGTGTGTGTGTCTGTGTGTGTGTGTGTGTGTGTGTCTGTGTGTGTGTAGGGGTCAGGTGCATCCCAGCCACCGAATTGGAGGGAGAAGAGTCTCTCCAGCTTGCTCTTTGCAGATCTTGCTACCTCGCTCTCCCAGAGCTTCTGGAGGTGTCTCCTGCCTTCGTCTCCCACCGCCCGGTCAGGGTGGCCTTGAACTCACAGCAATCCTCCTACCTCTGCCTCCCAAGTGCTGGGATTAAAGGCGTGTGCCACCACGCCCGGCTAGCTTTGAGCTTTTTATATGGAGCCGGAGGATGGAACCTGGGTATTCAGGTTTGAGCTGGGGGTGTTTTACCCACTGAGCCATCTTCCCAGCCCTGCAGTACCTTCAGTAAGTCCAGCCCACAGCGCTGGAGTTAGCAAACGCCTTGGGTGCAGACCTCACTGTGTCCTTTGCATCAGCCATATCAAAAATGGAGGTGGTCCAGTTCCTCCTCGTCGACTTCCTCCATACGACTCCACTCTGCCAAGCACTGCGTCCTTTCGCCCTGTTTGGCAACTGTGAGGCTTTCATAGAGAAGTGACTGTGGCCGCCATCATGTCGTGTGCATTGAGCACATGCTAGCTCCCGTTGTCCTCGGTCTCTCTGCATGTCGTTTCCACAGGCGTCCCCACAGTGCCGTGACCCACCGATGTAGGGGCCATTCAGCCTGGTGGTAGGGTTGGGACAGGGCTGTGGACAGCACGGAGGCAGGTGGGCAGCTAGAAGTGTGTCTGGTTCTGGAAACAGAAGATCGAGTCACCCATGAAAGGGTGATCCTCTGCAGGGATGCGGGAGGTTGGGGGTCTCACGGGAGGAACAGCTTCTGCAAGTGGTGTTGACATAAACCAACTGTTGTCTAAGGGGGTCCCTAGGAGAGGAAGCCAGGGATACCCTAAATCAGGGGCCTACACTGGAAGAGACCTGTAGGGGACCCAGGGCGAGCAGTCTCGAATAAGCCAGAAGGGAATTTTCATCAAGTTCCCAGGGGAAAGGTGGCTCAGGAAATGGGGGCTGGGGGTGCCCCTGAAGTGACGTGGAGGCTGGTTTTCTGTCCCTAAACCTCTCATGTGGACAGCCCTGAAACCTTTTGAATTGACTAGAAACTGCCCACTCTTTCAGAGTGAGTTTTTAAATAATAACAATGTTTGTTGTTGTTGAGTGGGGTCTCACTCTAGCCCAGGCTGACCTGGAATTCACTTTGCGCTCTCTCAGGCTGGCCTTGAACTCACTGCCATTCTCCCCCGTGCACCCCCACACCCCCACAGCGGGCTTGCTTGCTTAGTTATTTAGCTTTGGGTTCCTTCCTTCAGGGCAGTGCCTTGGAAAACAGGTTAATCAATCATTGTTATATTTCTTTACTAGACCGAGTGGAGAATTTGCCCTGGAACTAGAACCGGTACTGGGGTGGCCCTGGGCTCAGTGATGTGCGGGGACAGTAACTGATCTGATTGCTGACCGGGTCTGAGGAGTCTCTGATCCAGGCGGGCCAGCCTCAGCCTCAGGAGGAGCCATTTCTTGGTTGATTTCTCTTGTCGTTCTTGAACTCTGTGTAGCCCAGGCTGCCTCTGGCTCTGGGACCCCAGCCTGCAGGGCCACCTCCGCATCCTGAGCAGGAAGAGTCCCATCTCCCTTAGGGCTCCCCGGGTTCCATCTCTTGGGGTCCGAGCAAGTTGTAGAACCCGCAGAAGTGCTTGGGGGCCTGCTTCCTGTTTTGAACGAGTAACAAGAGAATTTAAGCTTTCGGTGTTTTTGACTGGCCTTTGTTTTCTGCTTTCTGCTACCGTTGTTAGTGTCCTCGTGGCAGATTGGAGCAGGACACATTCTGAGCTCTTTTAAAAAATATTACTTATTTGCAAGGTGGGGGGAGAGATTGAATAGGTGCCCCAGGGCCTCCACCACTGCACATGAACTCCAGATACATGCATCACTTTGTGCATCTGGCTTTCTGTGGGCGAATCGTCAGGCTTTGCAGGCAAGAGCCTTAACCACTGGGCCATCTCTCCAGCCCCAAGTTCTTTATAAAGAAAGAAATGTGGACTCTGAGCAAGCCTGTCTGTGTTGGTCCCCCTGTCTGACTCCTTCCTGTCCCAGCTACCCAGCAGGCTCTGGGAATGCAGAGACCAGGGAAGCTGGGGAGGCCATGCCGGGCTGCAAGTGGGAAGAAGTGCCTGGGGAAAGAGGAAGCGAGGACCTCCTTGCCGAGCGGAGAGGATGTGGGGAAGGGAAAACAAAATGTGCTTCGCTGCAAACAGAGCTGGACCTGGAGCAGGGAAACGGGAGCTTATTTGGGGACAGGAAGTAGCCACGCGGTGGACAGGGTGTAGGGGCATGGAGTTGGGATGTGAGAGGAATCGGCTTTGCAGGCTCTTTGGGTCCAGATGGTTTTAGCCAGAATCTTGGTGTGAGCAGCCCTGTGTGTGAGAGTGAATGTCCTGAGGAAAACTTAGCATGGTGAATACCAGCAATCCCAGTATGGAAGGCCCTCAGTGAGTGGGCACATGATGGTACCAACACATGACATATCCGTACGAAGTTTCTACTTAATAAAAAAAAAATACAAATTAAAAATATATACGTATAAAGAGAGGAGACACCTTGTTCAGCAAAGCGCAGCAGGAACTTGGAATTGAGCGCCCTACTTTATTGTAGCCTGGCTGGCCTGGAATTTACTATGTACCAGACTAGCATGAAGTCTGCAGACCCCCCCCCTTCCTCTTTAACCACTGAGCCATCTCTCCAGCCCCAGGCTGGGTGTGGTGCCTCTGCAGGGCTTTAATCCCAGGAGGCAGAGGTAGGAGGATTACTGTGAGTTCAAGGCCAGCCTGGGGCTACTGAGTGATGTTCCAGGTCAGCCTGGGCTAGAGTGAGACCCTACCTGGGGGAGGGGGAACGGACAAAAACAAGCAAGCAAACAAACAAACTTCCCAGCCCAGGGTTTATAGGCTCCTTTTTCAAACAGGAAATGATAGTTGAAGAATCTGAGGGTGTAGCTCAGTTGTAGAGGGAAAAGGAGAGAGAATTGAAGGGCGTGAACCTGACCTTTATTTGCAGCAAATAGACTTCTTCGTTGAGGCTCTGTTGACACGTTGTCGCTCCTTGCGTGGTGGTAGTTGGCACTTCTTTAAACTCATCAGAGAAAGAGAAGTCTTTCAAGGACCCGGGTTGGGTTGGGGATGAAGCCCTTTCCTGCTTGGGCAAGGACCTGGGTTCCCTTCCAGCACCTTACACACCAGGACCACTGATCTGTTGGGACCCCAGGTTGGTTTGTCCCCAAGACGCGCATGCGCATGCAGGCTGGGCCGGAGGGTGGGCAGGGGGCTAGCTAGTTGCAGTCTTGGTACTGTAGGGAAAGCTTCTGGGTCCTGGGCCAACGCCATCAGGAGCTGCACACAGTCACCCGCCTCTCAGGTGCTCCTGTGCCCTGCTTCCATCTACCTCTCTCAATTCAGGAAAGGAAGCCATATTGGGGTGGGTGTGAAAGAAGACAGATAGCAGTGCCCACAGACAATTAGTGGTTTAATAATTATTATAGACCCAGTATTCCCTTGGACTCTGAGGTTTCAGAGTCCTCTGTCTTCTGGGAAGGAAATATTTATTTATTTTTTTTATAGGCCTGACTTTATATTTCAAAGCCTCCATTCAGACTACAGGAGCCAGCTAAGAGGGTTGGGGAAAACGTGGGTAGGCTGTAAACACAGCCTCAACTTACCCACTTTCTTGTTTTTTTTTTTTTGTTTTTGTTTTTGTTTTTGGTTTTTCGAGGTAGGGTCTTGCTCTAGCCCAGGCTGACCTGGAATTCACTCTAGTCTCAGGCTGGCCTCGAACTCACGGTGATCCTCCTACCTCTGCCTCCCCGAGTGCTAGGATTCAAGGCGTGCCCCAGCAAGCCCGGCTTTAGTTTTGTTTTTAACATGTTCTCTCATTGGAGGAAGTGCTGTGCTGAGCTGATGTGGGGTTTTGGGGAACCAGGAAGGGGGCTGCTCAGGGTTCCTTTGCTTTCTGAGGGAGGAAGCTCCAGTTCTGCCTTCTGAACACGGCTAGGCAGCTGATGCATGGAGGTGTTCCCCCTTCACATCACTCAGCCGCTGGTGGTTTCCCGGGAAGCTTGGTGGTCCATTTCCACTCCGCCTGGGATGATCACCTTGCTTGCTTGCTTTCTTCTTCTGCCGATAGTGATCAAAGCACGTTCTCGGCCCTGCACTGCTGAGCTAGCCCCCATCCCACCCCCAGCCTGAGGATCTCATCCTTTCGTTGTGGATCATGTCCCTGCCTCTCGGTGCTCAGTGTCCTCCTTCTGGACTCGTGCACGTGGCTCGATTCTTCGGAGGTTGCTTAGATGGAGCATCGAGAAGGATTGATTGCCTCCGGCTTCGTTGGAAGTAGCCCTCATTGAGCAACGGCATTCGGTTTAGGTTTTGGCAGGTGGAGGGTGCATGGTGGTTCTTGCCTTGGGGGAGTTTACATTGTGAAAGGGAGACCCTGAGCCAAGTTCCCATGGGAAGGTTCACAGGACCGGCTCTGTCCCTCCAGGAACTGCACAAGCAGGCGCTGAGGTCCCAGAGAACAGGGCCACTTGGAGTTCAGGAGGATGGGGTTGGCAGATTCTTCGGGGCCCAGATGGGGTGAGGCGGAGGTGTTTCCTTCTGTAGGTCATAGGATTTGAGCAGGCAGTGGACAGGTTGAGCTGCCGGAGCTTGGACAACATCCTCAAAACTGAAAGCCCGTGGAGAGGGCTCAGCAGTTAAGAGCACTTGCTTGCAAAGCCTGCTGACCTAGGTTTGCTCCCCAGCCCCTAGGAAAGGCTGGGAGCATTTGTCTGGAGTTTGCTTGTGGCAGCAAGAGGAGACCCTGGCATGGCACCCTCCCCACACACACGTAAACGAGAATGTGGTTTGGGCTTCTGTGCATTTGTGGCCACTGTGAGCCAAGGCAGAGAACACACCCCATGGCATCTGGCTTGCTGAGGGTTTGGGAACTGTAAGTTGCCCAAAGCCGCTGTGCCGAAGTGATGTGCACACACAGGGAGCTCCCTGCCTTCACAAGTCACATCATCTGGCTTAATATTTGACTCCATAGCCACCAGGTCCAGGGGAGCCACCCTTTGAGAGGTGACGTCCGGTTGTAGTTGTAGAGGAGGCCACGTGGATTCCAGGGAGGCCTCCACGTGGAAGGCTTGGGTTCAGATCAGACCCCTTTCTTTGGCTGTGTGTGTGTTCACTTCAGTGGTGAGTTTGTGTTTTCCCTGTCACATCCATGTGCTTAGATGTAGGACACCAGACCCCAGCATTAGGGACGGACCTGCCCAGGTGTTAGAGTGACACCTGAACCCATCACCTGACCCAGATCACATGGTGCTTTGGTCTTCCTGCTTTCTGTCCCCCCCTTCCCATCTCCCAAGAAGGACCTCCAGCCCTGCCCTAAACAGGTCAAGCCAAGTCTGGATGTTGGCATTTACACTGGTAAGTCCCCCAAATTGCTTTGACCAGCCCACAGGCCTGACAAGCAGTGGTAAATCCCGTGTGTTGCTCTGCTTTCTGCTCTCCGGCCCTCTGCTAAAGCTGGAAGTGTCTGAGAGGCAGCCAGAGCCAGGGCCCACGTAATCCCCACGCTCCTCTGCGCTGGGACGTCACCCCGGGTGACTCAGGTTCAGTTGCGTTTGCCATTTCACAACCCTCTGCATCTGATCGCCGCCAGGCAGACTGTGCCCAGCGCCTGCCCGGTGCTCTGCAGGCAGGGGTGGCTCTCCAGAGAAGCCATCTGTGCCTGGAAGGAGGCCTGCCATTCTGCTCTCTGCCCTCATCTCAGGGAAGCTTTGCACCCACCCAAGAGGTCATGGTTTCTTCCATCTTGTTTAGAGACTGGGTTCTCTTGACCCTTGACACTCCACTACTGAGTCTAAATTCAAATCCAAGCCCGTGTGCTCCAATCCAAGTGCTCTGCCTTTGTTCCTGTCCTGCATTAAGGAAACACAAATTCTCCTTCGGGGCCAAGAGCCTGCAGCTTCCATTACTAAAGGTGGAAAATGCAAGCTCATGTTTACTGGGTATAGGAGGATCACGAGTTCAAGGCCAGCCTCGGGCTGCAGAGTGAGTTCTGGGTCCGCCTGGGCTTGAGCAAGACCCTACCTAACAACAAACAAAACCCCAATAACAAACAAAAGTATCAGACACTTTTTGTTTTTTTCCCTAAACAATGAAGGGGAATCTGTTTTCATACTGGAGTCTAAGCTGCATGCAGGCTTCTGAAAGTTATTATTTGTTTTCAAGGTAGGGTCTCCTTGGAGCCCAGGCTGGCTTAAAACTCACTCTGTAGTTCCAGGCTGGCCTCAAACTTCCGGTGGTCCCCCAGCTCTGCCTCCTGAGTGTGAATTCTATCCTTTGATGCGTCCCAAGCACATGCCACCGTGCCTGGCACATGACTTGGGTGCTCAGTGTTTGCTAAAGAATGGGTGAGGTGAGGCTCCTTTACCCACTTGCCTGGTGGAGACAGCAGTTGGGTGGGTGGCGCCTTCCTTGATCAGAAACACCTTTTGGTCCTCACACTCTGCAGGGCTTTTTTTTTTTTTAACAGATCATTTAAAAATATTTTTATTTATTTATTTATTTGCAAGCAGAGAGAGAAGAGAGACAGAGAATGGGCATGCCAGGACCTCCCGCCACTACGTGGGTACTGGGGAATCGAACCCAGGTTGTTAGGCTTTGCAGGCAACTGCCTTAATTGCTGAGCCATCTCTCCAGCCCAGGAGATTTTTTTTTTAAACACACGTGAACTGGGAGTAATCAGGTGTGTGTTGTGGGGTGATAGAGCATGATAGGAGTGACCACCGTCCACAGGCCGTGCTGTCCTTGGGGGGTTTGGAGCCTGCTTGGAGCATATGTCTTTATTTTGGGCAGGATTACCTCACAAGTCAGTACAGCTGGAAATTAGCCACAGCAACTTGTAAAGGCACGTTTAAATAATCTTCCATCCCCGCCTGTGCTTCCCCAGCTCTCAAGCAATGTACAGAGTGGATTTGGTGAAGCCCACCCAGCTGTCTCCGAGCTAGTAGTTAGGAAGCTCCAACGTTTGCATCTTTTGTCTGCAGCTGTAGAGCTCTGAGCCTCAGGGCTGAGTTCCTCTCCCTACAGGTGAGGCCCTGCCCGATGCAGGGCTGTAGAACCCGGTAAGCATGGGCCCTGCCTGGCCCAGAGCCCAGGGGTGGTGGTCCCCAGGGGCTTTTCTGAGCACAGTGTGGCAGAGCCTCAGGTAGCCCCGTTACCATGTTAGTGAGCAGGTGATGATCAGTTCCCCTCCCGCAGCCCGTTAAGTCGGCCATGTGACCATTTAAACACCTCATTATAAAATGTGTGTATTCATGGCTCATAAGTTAGTAAGAAATCAGGCAGAGAAACGGAAAGCAACTTGCCTTACGTAGAGATTACAAAGGAAACAGCCTTCCCATTATATTCTTAAATTATTTTGCTGCGTGTGACCCATGTTCACTGAGGGAAAATCTGCATGGAATTAGAGGTAAAGACGTAATAATGCAGAATGGCAAAGAAATGATTTATTCCCGCAAATTCTAGATGCCGTCACTGATACTTGACTACATCAGTGTAGATGGCTTCCTGCTGGGTGCATACATCCATCACCAAATGGAATTTATTTGTTGACAATAAGAAACTCATTTTTTATATATGCCCTTAAAGTACACACATATATATACACACACATACATATGTACTATGTATACACATATACATAATATACACATTATCATGTGTATGCATATGCATGCTTGGATTTGAACCCAGGGCCTCATGTATGTGTAGGTATCTCTTTTTAAGTAATATAAAGTAATGAATGGCATTTCCATGCATCCTGTTTTTGCTGGGCCTCCTCTCTGGCTCTCTTCCTATGAAGAAACAAAGGAAAGATTCTAGCTGGTTGTAGCTGCAGGTACCTGGAATCCCAGCAGAGGCCCGGCAGACAGGAGGGTCTGAGTTTTAGGCCAACCTGGGCTTCCTAATAATATTCTGTCTCAAAAACCTAGACTTAAACGTTCCCATACCTGTGGTTTGTAGAAGCTTGCTGAAGGATAAATAAGTAGATCTCTCTCTCTCTCTCTCTCTCTCTCTCTCTCTCTCTCTCTCTCTCTCTCTCTCTCTCTCTTTTGGTTTTTCGTTTTTCAAGGTAGGGTCTCGCTCTATAGTCCAGGCTAATAAGTAGATCTCTTGAAGGAAATCCCTGGAGGCCCCTGCCCTAGAGGAAGACGGGTCCCGCATGTCCATCACTCCAAGGCCTAGTGTCACATCAGTTGTGAACTGTAGGTGGAATTCTCCGACTTAGTCCAGGAATGACAGTGGGGTGGAGGAGCCAGGCCCTTGCATGGTAAGGAAGATGGATGTGCTTTGCTCCCAGTGGTCCAGCATCGGGGCTTCATGTACTCAGCACAGAGTTGAGTTGGGGAAATGACCTAACAGCCAGATTGTCAGAGCACCCTCTTTCTTAGCCCTTTTTGATTATCTACTATGGTCTGTTCTCAAGAGAGCTGGATTTGTTAGTCCTTAACCCAAGCCCAGCTATAATTATGATTGATGAAATGATAATTTGGCGCCTTGGGTTTTTTCTTTTTTGTCTCTGAAATGGGCAGAAGATTCCTTACACCATACAAAAATATGAGACTGTAAACCGGAGGTGACAATGAAGCTCTTCACTTGGCACACTCAGCACCCAGGCCAGAGGCAAACTGCCATCACAAAGCCCTCGGGAAGAAAGGAAAGCCCTTCAAGCGTGGTGCAGGAATTTCTGAGCAGTCTCCCGTCTTGATTCTCGCGGAGGCTTGAGTTGGAAGGGGCCTCCATCGGCACTTGGGTCTTCTGGCTTTGTAGATGTCCGTAACGTGGCTTTAGGAAAGATAGAAATGAGTTGTGAATGATATCATAACGATTCTCGTTTAAGTATATTAAATAATCGGCTAGGATTTTCCCCTTTAAGTAGCTTGCTTCAGGTCCCAGTGACTCAGTAATACGGAGGTAAATGGAAGGAAGGAAACTCTCTAAGGGACTGGAGAGATGATGGCGCAGTGGCTAAGGCACTTGCCTACAAAGCAGAAGCACCCGGGTTCATTAACCCAGTGTCCACGTCAAACCAGATGCACAAAGTGGCACATTGCATCTGGAGTCCATTTGCAGTGGCTAGAGGCCCTGGTTCTTGGCTCTTTTCTATCTCTCTTTGCTGGAAAATATTTTTTAAGTTATTTGAGAAAGGGGATATGACTATATAATAAATCTTAGGAATATGTAAGCTTTCTTGAGAAGATTTATTTATTTGTAAGCAGAGCTACAGAGAGAAAGAGACACAGACAGACAAGACAGACTGACAGAGAGAATGTGCGCCCCAGGACCTCCAGCCACTGCAAACAAGCTCCAGATGCATGTGCTACTTTGTGCATCTGGCCTACGTGGGTACTGGGGAATCGAACCCAAGTCCTTAAACTCTTAACCGCTGAGCCATCTCTCCAGCCTGAGAAGGAGATGTTCAGCCATAATAGACCACAGAGTAATGACAGTCTCTCAAGGTAGGCATCTACAGACAAAACACAAATATCTTGTTCAGATGGAGGTCTGAAGCCTAATTCTTACAAGAAGGCTGTACTATCAGGTGATTTTCAAAAGACAGTCCCTAAGCAGATGTGTTGCCCTCAGAATTGTACATCCTCTTCCTTGAGGGCACAGTGAGGCAGAATCTGGGCAAAAATATTGGGGAGGGGAAAAATACCAAGGCACCACACCCCTGAACCCCTCTCTTCACTTCCTTCCCCAGCTAGATGGTCTTCTTGGCGTGGACACAGCTCTGTGGTTTGGGGGTCACCCTGCCTCTAGGGACCAGAGTGGCTCTGTCGTGGAAGTTCCTTCCCCCAATCCTAGAGGTGTGCAGTCCTGGCCCCAGGCTCTCCCAGAAGGCCTGGGGGGAGCCAGTTGGACCGAGAGGAACTAGAATTCTCTGCACCCATTGGTGCCTCTTACCCACACCTAGGATGTAGGGAGCGGGGCTGGAGGGCGGGCAGAGGGCTGTGTGCTGACCAGGCTGGACACTGACCAGGCTGGACAGCAGATGATGCTAGGCTTGGGTTGTTTTTGGTTTTCTTTATTTCCTCTAAGATTTGGGCAGGCAAGGAATGCATCAGACAAACAGGACAGGGTGTTGAATACATGGCCAATTAAACTAAGAAGCCAAATGCTAACATTTTGTGGCTGTTTTACTGATGAAACTGGCCCGTTGGAGCCATTTGCTCAGATTACTCCAGATCATAATCTTCGAGGTCCTAAGTGCGGCTTCAGAAGGTGCAGTAGTGAGTGTTTGTCTGATGCTGGAAGGAAGAGAGGATGGGACCTTCCTCTTCCTCTCTCAGCCCTGGAGCTGCAGCCAGTGTTCAGAGTGGGTGCTGGGTGCTGGGCCCAGCGGCTGACTTTTGATAATGCCTGACTCTGTGGTTTTCTGGAGTTCCTTTCCTTTTCAAGGTGCCTTATCAGGGGATGAATAATGTGAACTGATTACTATCCCTGCAGGAAGCATTCCTGAATCGGGCTTTACCTCAGCCAGAGGGTACTTGGTGCACTTGAACTCGAGGATGGCATAGACCTAAAGCTTTGAAAAATGGAAGACAACTGCACTTTTCCAGTTTAAGCTGCACGCTGGTCCATGTTCATTAGGCCCGGGTCCCTTGTCAGGAGGAGATAGAAAATGCCGTTGACTGGGATTTAACTGATGTCTAGCTGCTGTCCAGACAGTATAGTTGGGCCTAGCCTTCTCTCTTGACTGGTGGGAAGGAAAACTTCACACACAGAAAAGGAAGAAACTGTGGCTTTCATTGCACATTTAAAAATTTCACTTCATTCTCAAAGATGTGCTTTTTTGGTTTTTCGAGGTAGGGTCTCGCTCTAGTCCAGGCTGACCTGGAATTCACTCTGTAGTCTCAGGGTGGCCTTGAACTCACGGCAATCCTCCTACCTCTGCCTCCCGAGTGCTGGGATTAAAGGCGTGCACCACCACGCCCGGCAAAGATGTGCTTTTTAAAACTAAATACACTTTTGAGCTTTTAACAACAGTATCAGTCAGAATATCTCCTCAAAGTTAAGCTACTCAGAATGACTAACTTATGTAAGACTTCAATAAATGAAAGCTTAATCGTTGTTGCCCAAGTTCAAGAAGTCATTATTGCTAGCCAAGGCCCTTCTAGATTTATGTATGCTATTTGGCATTGTTTGAGAAAACAATTGTTCTGAAATTGACATTAAAAAAAATTATACTGAGATATCTTCATCCGTATCAGTGGTATAAGTGGGTTAAGACACCAAGCTCTCTGTTGGAATTCGAATCTATCTACACATACACATGTATACACACCCACATATTTACATTTTCAAGAGTAATATATAGTGGTATGTTAGAAAGGTATGGTTTGGTAGGAGTAATTAGACGAGGCACGCCTTAAAATATTTTTACTGACACTTTTTATACATGTTCATAATGTATTTTGGTCATGATCCTCTTGAATTACCTTCTTTTGTCCTTCCCTTCCCCCTCCCCCTTTTAAAAGCAGCTTCTTCCTCGCTCCCTGGAAAAGGTGACCCTCAGTGACAGAGTGCGGTTTACCTTACTTAGGAGGCATCTAAATAAATCAAGTCCAAAACTAACGAGAAGTGCTTTGTATATGGTGTCTAGCCAAAGGTTCGCACGTAGAGAGCCCCTCATTTTCAGTATTAAACTACTTTTTGGGGTGCTGAATAAATTTAATATGTTAACACTCCTGTGAAGCCCAGCATTGCTTGGCTGCCCCTTGCCCTGCCTGCCTGGTACTGGCTGAAAAGGTACCATTGTTTGTTCTGCAAACACTGGGTGATGTCTGTTTCCAAGGTGACTGATTCTATTGCTGCTCTTTCCGCAAGGGGGGGATGGGAGAGAGAAAGTTGGCTTTAAACACCTGAGAGCATCCCATTTAGGATTCAGACTGTGCATGTGGGTGTAAGTTGGAATTTTATCCTAACTGAGGTTATTGGAGAAAGGGGGGATAGAAGAGTGGATGTAAAGAAATGTTTGAATTGAAAACTTAATTAGGCTGAAGTTAACCATTTGGAAAATGAAAGAGCCAAGGGGAATGATACTTTAGATGTGATAACGGTTGAAATATTAGTTTCATTCTTTTCATGAAATAGCTCGTCAGTTATAACCCACACAGAGCTTTTCGGATGAAATATTTGAGGGTATAAGTAAAATTGACTATTGATCAGGCACGTGGGCCTCCAAAGGTGCGAGAGGACCGGAAATATAAATTAGTTTTAGTTTTGAGTTCTATAACATTTCAGAAAAAAAAATTTATAAAATCATTGAGGTAACTAGATAGATCAAAACCATCTATTTTTGGGTGACGTATTCACTCAACTTTGGAAGTTTGTGTTTCATCATGGAGAAGTTTTAGTTTCAAACTAGAAGAAAAAGCCCCCCCCACACCCCCTTAGTAGTGCATGGATGCAGTTAGCAGAACTCTTTATTCCTATCGGCTTTAGTACAGTTCATGCGCAGGTTTCAGTAAACATTAACTACTTTTATCAGGGCTCGCAGTGTGCTGAATGGCTAGCAGAGTATACTGCAGGAGACAAATGAAAACGGGAGTCCAAGGTCACACGGATGTGGAATTGTTTTTAATACTGTGAATTTAGAGGAGAAGCTCGAAGTCTGGGTATCCCCTCGTTCTGTGAGCCCGCCCTGAAGTGACTTTGCCTGACATTTTATGTAGGAGGCTGACGTAGACTTGGTCAGATTCATTCTCTCTCTCTCTCTCTCTCTCTCTCTCTCTCTCTCTCTCTCTCTCTCTCTCTCTCTCTCTCTCTCTCTCTC
>PVHP010011044.1:0-46090 GCA_004024765.1 Zapus hudsonius
GTCCTTTTCCCCTTTGTTCCAGACCACCATAGCCCAGAAGTAATAACATGTCAGGAACATCTATTGTAGCTTCTAGTCTGCATGCTTACCAAACCTCCTGAAATTGTATTTTTTTAAAGAAGATCTCACTAATATGTTCACAAGAAACTCTTCTTTTCAAAGACTTTCTTCAGGGCAGTTTTGACATCCTGATTCCTCAGGCTGTAGATCAGGGGGTTCAGCATGGGAACAACAATGGTGTAAAACACAGAGGCCACTTTCCCTTGGTCCATGGAACTCACTGATGATGGCTGCAGGTACATGAATGCCATAGATCCATAAAAGACAGCCACAGCGGAGATGTGGGAGCTGCAGGTGCTGAAGGCTTTGGACCTTCCCTCAGTGGAGTGGATGCGGAGGATGCTGGCAATGATGAAGACATAGGAGGTAAGGATAGCCAGGGTCGGGATGAGAATATTAAAAGCACTGAAACACAGAGCAACTACCTCATTGATGAAAGTACTGGAGCAGGCGAGCTCCAGCAATGGAAAGAGATCACAGAAATAATGGTTTACTCTGTTAGCCTTACAGAAATGCACTCTTAGCAAGCAGACTGTGTGAGTCGTACCACCAATCAAGCCCATGCTCTGCACACAGCCCACCATACAGGAACAGACTTGAAAGGACATCTTGACACTGTAAAGTAAGGGGTTACAGATGGCCACATAGCGATCATATGCCATAGCAGCCAACATGTGACATTCTGAAATGGCAAAAACAGCAAAGATGTAGAACTGAGCTATGCATTCAGGGTAGGAGATGACATTCTTCTCTGACACAAAGTTCACCAGCATTTTGGGGGTGATGACTGTGGACTGACAGAGGTCAATGAAGGACAGACTGCTGAGGAAGAAGTACATGGGGGTGTGCAGGTGGGCACTGAGCAGGATCAGGATGATCATGCCCAGGTTCCCCACCACAGTGAGCACGTAGATCCCTAGGAAGAGGAGAAACAGGGGTAGTTGGAGCGCTGGCTTGTCTGTTAACCCAGTGAGGATGAACTCAGCCACCAGGGAGTGATTTCTTATTGCCATTTTCCTGTGTAATTTTCTGTAGAATGGAAAGCAATTTTTTTGATAATTAGATAATGTCACATCACCCAGTGATGTTTCAAAAAGAATACACAAGCCATACATTTAGCCATACTTTTCCAATTTTCTACAATATCTTTATGGCCAAGAATATGGCATCCCAGAAGTATGTGGAATGCCAATAAGTATCACATAGAACTTTTTTCTATTATTGACCTTTACTATGCATATCATTATTTGTATTAATGAGTCCTGAACACTTAAACAACTTTTAAGATTTTTTTTATCTTGAGGGTCCCAAGAAATTTCCATGCCTTCTTGCAAAAATGGTATAAAGATGCTTTTTGAAGTTAAAATAACAGCAATCACAAAAGCTGAACAGTATCACTCTTAATGGTGAACAAGACTTTCTCCATATAATATTTTATAAGCAAAGATTACGACTTCATTTTCTTTCATTTAAACTTATACAAGAAGCACTAGATACAGAAATCCAAGGGATATAAAATTTGAACAATTCACACTAACATATAAGAAGTATCTATACTTCTTGTAGATGGAATATTCTAAGAAATCTTGAAAAATATATAAATCACAAGCAAGACAACAGTTTAAAGAATAAATTACTTTGGAAATATTGAATAAAATAATTGCTAGTAATTTCATTTCAAATGCAAGAAAATGCTGCAATATATTGAATACATACATAAATGGAATATTTATGAATCAAAATTCTGAAAAATGTTAAAATGGTGGCATCTTTCACATTGTTTGCTCTAATTCATTGCCATTCCTATCAAAATTCTAGCTCTGTTATATATAGTTATTATACTTTAAAAAGTATATATATGAAAGCTGATCAAAAACTTACTATGAATATGTTAGAGTTCAGAATAACAGATAACTGGTAAAGTTGGAAGTCTCACATTTTCTTATTTATAATAGCAAATTACAATAATCAAGAAAATTTCACATTTTTATAATAGATATAAATATCAAGAACTTGATGGAAATTTTTAGAAATAAGCTTTTATCTATAATAAATCGAGGGCTGGACAGATGGATCAGCAGGTAAGAAGCTTGTTTACAAAGCCTGACTGCCAAGACTTGATTCCTTAGTATCCAAGTAAAGCTAGATGCACAAAGTGGCACATATATCTGGATTTCATTTGCAGTGGTAAGAGGCCCTGGTGCACCATTCTTATTCTCCCTACCTCCCTGCTTTCTTCCCACTTGAAAATAACTATAATAAATTCGCCAATTACAAGGGTTAATGAAAATTCAATGAGAAGTCGGGCATGGTGGCACATGCCTTTAATCCCAAAATTCAGGAAACAGAGGTAGGGAGATCACTATGAATTTGAGACCAGTCTCAAACTACAGAGTTCCAGGTCAGTCTGGGATAGAATGAGACCCTACCACCACCACCCAAAAAGGAAAGAATATTCAATGAGCAATAAACACATTTTCAACAAATGGTGTTGGATATCTCCATGCAAAAGAATTAACTGGGCCACTCTTTACACTGTTCACAAAAAGTAATTTAAGATCTTTGAAAGATGGTTGGTTGGTGATATCTATGCACAGACTGCTATAATCTTCAGGGAATTGATAGAATTAGTTGGAGAACAGCCAGCACACAGACATGTGTGGCAGTGAAAAGAAATTGTTTCAGCAACAAAGAAAGAATAGACGTTTTAAAAGCAGAAAAGAAAATGGAGAGTCAAGAGTCCATTCTGCTTGTTTCAGCTCTTATCAGGGTATGCTCTCCTCCCATAGCAAATGCACCACAGACATATGACATATGACAATGAGAGCCTTGGAATTTTTCTTTAAATAACAGAAGAAAGAGGTAGATGGGAAGCTTGTGCAACAGATTCATGACAAAGAAAGGGGCTTTGCTATGAAAATCCTCCATTCTGAGCACTCACCCAGAGCAGATGTGAGAAGCCATTTTAGAAAGATCCCTGCTGAGGCTCTAGAAGCAAAAGTCTCTCCCTAAATGGTTTAGTATTTATTTATTTATTTATTTATTTATTTATTTATTTATTTATTTATTTATTTATTTATGCCTGTCTTTAAATCAGAGGAAGAGTCATTGGACTAGTCTCTTAAATATAGTCTGGAGAAAGATGGGGAATTTTTTTTGTCAAAATCAGGGTCTGCAGTGCTCCCTGAGGTTTAAATCTGACATGAGTCATGGGCTAGAATGATCAAACATACAAAAACCCAGCACCCATGCCATTCCCATGAGAGACGATACAGAGCCGGGATTGGTACCTATTCCCACTATATGAAATCTACACTCCTCACCCAGTGCTCTTGCCATTAGTTTTTAAAATATATTATTTATTTGCAAGGTGAGAGAGGGAGAGAGAATAGGTGTGCCAGGGTCTCTAGTTGCTGCAAATAAACCCCAGATGCATGTTCCACTTTGTGCATCTGGCTTAACATAGGTACTGGGGAATCAAACTCAGGTCCTTGGGCTTTGAAGGCAACGCCACTGAGCCGATGCATCTCTCCAGCCCTCTTGCCATTACTTTCGTACTTTCTTTGACATCTAATTTCAATTTAGTGTAACAAATTCTGCCCTGTTCACTTTCTCCCTTCAATTTTAATTTATTTTTAAGTTGTTCAACTGAATAGAGGTTGACCTGGAATTAGGGTTCTTTTGTCCTAAAGCTACCGGGTTCTACACTGGTTTTAGGATGCCTCACTGAATCTCCCCACTTTCTCTTTTCATTTCACCTTTAACTAGATCTGCCTTATCTGCTCACTTTGACTTTATTGCTCCCCTTCTGTTTACTTTTCCTTCCATTTTCCTCTATTGCTCCAGTACTCATCATCAGCCTTCCTTTTTTGTTTTTCTCCATTCTGATTCTTAGCAACTGATGCCTTCCTATACACTCTACTCTCCATTCTTCTTTCTAAATTATTGTACTTTAAGAAGTAATTGACTTTACTTAGTTATTACTGTGTTTTCATAGTGGTTATATAAGTGGTTTATGGCTGTTGCTACAGATAGTGTTGTACTCTGAGAGTATTGCCAGAGATGCCCTGGGCCCTGATCATGTAGTCACCGTGTTTACACACTGAGATATAGACTCAGTCGTCAGTTCTTTGTAGAGACAAGACACCCCAATCCTACGAGGTAGTGTCACTTGAACATTACAAATATTTCAACTGGAAAAATCCAAATGCATGGGAACTGTCTCCTAAGCCTGTTACCATCTTTTATCACAATTTCCATGTCTTAAAGCTTCCTTTGTAAAAGTCTTTCACATCCTTGGTGAAGCTTATACCTAGGTACTTTATCTTCATGGGAGCCATTTGGAATGGGAAATTTTTTCTACTTACTTTTTCAGCAAGTTCATTAATGAAAAATATAATTATTGCTTATATTGAGTGTTTATTTTATATCTGTAAGTCTGCTGAAAATATTTATTAAATATAAAAGGGTTCTTGTAGAGGCTGTAGGCTCACATAAATATAGAATCATGCCATTTGGAAATTGAGATAGTTCAATTTCTTCATTTCTGCTTTTTTAATATTTCATTTAATTTTTGCAAGCAAAGAGAGGCAGGGAGGGAGGGAGGGAAGGAGGGGGAGAGAGAGAGAGAGAGAGAGAGAGAGAGAGAGAGAGAGAGAGAGAGAGAGAGAGAGAGAGAGAGAGAGAATAGGTATGCCAGGGCCTATTGCCACTGAAAATGAACTCCAGATGCATGGGGCACATTGTGCATCTGGCTTTATGTGTGTACTTGGGAAATGGACCCAGGCCTTCAAGTTTTGCAAGCAAGTAACTTTAGCCACTAAACTATCTTTCTAACCCCTTTCTGATTTTATACCTTTTATATCCTTCTATTATCTTATTATTCATGCTAATATTTTGAGAACTATGTCAAGTATGTGTAAAGTCAGTATTCACCTTGTCTTATTACAGTTACTAGAGGAATTTTTTGTTTTTGTTTTTTTGAGGTAGGGTCTCTCTCTAGCCCAGGCTGATCTGGAATTTACTATGTAGTCTCAGGGTGGTCTGGAACTCATGGCAATCCTCCTACCTCTGCCTCCCGAGTGCTAGGATTAAAGGTGTGCGCCACCATGCCCGGCTACTAGAGGAAATATTTTAAGGTTATCCCACTCAGAATAATATTAGTTATATATTTGTGATATATAGCCTTTCTTACTTTGAAATATGTTCAATCTATTCCTAATTTCTCCAGAACTTTCTTCATGAGTGCATTTCCAACTTTTGTCAAATACCTTCTCTGCACCTATAAAGATGATATTATGACTACTGTCCTTTATTTATTTGTATGGTGAATTATGTTTATTATTTGCATATGCTGAACCAGTAATGCACCTCTAAAATAATGCCTACTTGGTCATGATGCAGAATTTACTTTGATTTAGATTTATAGTATGCTGCCACAGTGACAAAGACAGTATGACACTGGCACAATCAAAGACATGTAGACCAATGGAATAAATGGTCACCTAATGTTTTTACAAAATATACCAAAAACATGTGCTGGAACGAATGTCTCTTCAACAAATGTGTCTGACAAAACTGGCTCCCCACCTGCAGAAGAATAAAATTAGATGTTCATCTCTCATCCTGCACAATTGAAAATGGATCAAAGACCTTTCTATAATGTCATAAGTACTGAAAATACCACAGGAAAAAAATGGACAGAATACTGTAATTTGTAGGTATACAGAAGAATTTTCTGAAGAGGACTCTAATAGCACAGAAAATAGTTCCAATCATGTGAATACATGAAGTTAAAAGATTTGACAGAACAAAGGAAACCATCGACAGAACACACAGAAAGCTTACAGAATGGGAGAAAATCTTTACCACCTATTCCGCTGACAGGATTTTGATATCTGGAACATATAAATAAGTGCTAAACTGAAACACTACAAAACTAACCTGCCAGTCAATAAATAGGCTAATTAAATGAACAGATAGTTGTAAAAAAAAACTCAAATGGTTAACAAATACTACTTATAAATATTCATCTTTAACTATCAGAGAAATGATAATTAAAACCACTTTGTCATTTAATCTCAGCTCAGGCAGAAAGGATACCATGAAGAAAACTAATGACAAAAACTGTTGGCAAGGTTCTTGGGAGAGAGGGACACTTATTGATTGTTTCTGGAAATTTAAACTGGTACAGCCACTACAGGAATCAGTAAGAATGTTACCTCAAAAAGGTAAAAACAGAATTGCTATGTGAGCCATTTCTATAACTTCAGGGGATGAACACCAAAGACAATTTATCTTACCACCGACATACTTGCATAACCATGTTCATTGCTTTCCTATTAGAAATAGGTAAGAAATTGAATCAACTAAATATTCATCAATAGAGACAGACACAGAGATAATAGTCCAAAGCAGAAATCAAGAAACTCTTAAGATCTCAAAAGTAAAACTCACTCAGTCACCCACTATGACTCAAGGAACTTTGTGGAAGAGGGTGGAAAGATTATAAGAGCCATGGTAGGAGAAAATATCCAGAGATCTTGCCTCCTCAACAACAACGCACACACACAAAAAAAAACTGGTTACTGCTTGCACAATTCATAACCCTCTATCCCATCGAGAGTCCCAGAAATCCCATTGAAGAAGGCCCTCACTGGATTAGGGGCATCAGAGAGGAGGGAAATGGGGGTACCAACACAAGAAATGTTCATACATTGTTTCTACTTATTAATGATAAATAATAATTAAATTTAAATAAAATTTTAAAAAGAAAGCACATCTGAATCAAATTCTACTATACATAGAAATGATCATTGACCAAGACTACACTGGCTTTAATCCAGTGACATAAAGACTGTTCTACACACATAAATGAATAAGTTATCATAGTACTTCACAGGAAGGCAGAAATCATATGACCACCTTAATTAATGCACAAAGATTTTGACTAAGTCTATTGCTTTATGATAATATCTCTGAAAACACTAAAAATAAAATTAATCTAAATAAATATAATAGCAGCTTTAGAAATTACATATACAAAGTAGCAGCATACTTGAATTAATACTTTTTTATAATCTACTGAGAAAAAATATCAGGGATATGAAATAAAATGAACAATATGGGAGACTTTATAAAATCACCAAATAATTGAAGAGATCAGCAGGAAATCTGAAGCAGAATTCAGAATACTGAGAACGTGCTGCCTGATGACTCTCTTATGATGCTCCAGTTGGCCAACTTCTGCATCAGGCAACCATCCCAGTTCTGGAACAATTTGATACTTTCCTGCAAAGCTTAAGGGCATCTACAGTGTGAAGTTGTCAACTCATGATCAACACAAGTTGTTATTTTAAACCTCCTAACTACTCATTTCCTGTTTTCCATTATTAACTCCATGCATTTATTTTAATACATCTCCCGACCTTCTGTGCAATAAAGAAGCTGATCTTCCATACTGCAATGTCCCCAAAGTTCATATACTGGAAATTCATGCCCAGTGAAAAATATTGAAAAATGGGGTCATTATTGGATCATGAAAAAAGTGCATTAGTGTTATGAGTAGCTAAGTTAATCGTGGATGCGATTTACTAACATAAGGTAGTGTTTGAACTTTTTTTTTCATGTATGTGCACTTTGGCCTTCAATCTTACACCATGGTGTGATGTGACAAGGCTCTTGATAAATAAAACACCATTCACCTTGGACTTCCAGCATCAACTAACTTGAGATTATACATGAACATATACATATGATACCTCATCAGCCTTAAGAAATACTGTAATAGCATCAGAAAACAGACTAAGATACATAGCCTTCTCTCTTTGACTATTCTTATTGGTCATGTGACTATTTTACTGTCTTCCTTGTACATCATCAGAATTCCCCAGTATGTGCTTCCCTTCCTAGCAGAAGATCCAAGCCCTCTTGTCCAGTTACTGTGGCTTTGATAGCAGGTCTGTGTTTCTGAGTCATTCCATGGAACTAGAATTTCTTGATGCTCATCTCTGTGAAGAACCTTTAGTTCCACACTTCTGCCCTTCTAACCTCACCTGTGTCTTTGCATGCCTTTATCTTAGTGTACAAGTCAGTGACTTGGGAATTCTACACCATCTTGAAAGCCTCAGCCTCATTTTGATAATGTTAGAGATGAATGGGTCATAAGAAAAATGAAAATACATTTCAAGAAAAGTACTGTTGATGATCCTAGTTTTATACAGCTAATTTAGGTAGAATTGATTTGCAAAGGTCTGGATATACTTTATATAGAGAATGTTATATATCTCACTTACTCACGTACTTATGGATACTAGTCAGGGCAGTTGAAATTATCAATCACTTCACAAAATCCTATTATGGGTCTTATGTTTTTTTGTGTCCTTTGTTTAATTTTTATATTTATTTTTTGTAGTAAGAATGGTTTATATATAAATGTATCATTATAAAATTTGAATCACATACCACACTGTTAACTACAGGCACTGCACTATAGGTAACATTATACAACCGAATCACAGAAGATAATTGCAGGTGTATGGCTGTTGTACAATCCTCCCTATATATTCTTTGCTTCTTTTAATTTTACTGATAGAGCTACCTCACATGAGTGAACTCGTGCCTTCTTTCTCTATATGTGAACAACTTATTCACAAAACAGTGTCCTCTTAATACTAGGATTTTCTGTGTTTGCAGAAGTCAAAGATACAGATTTTCAACTTTCTATCAAATTGCCTCTAGTCATTAAAATGTGGATAAGTGTAGGCTATATTTTTTTTTTCAAAAAATGAAAAAATGATTTTCCTTCTCTCCTATGCTACAGGAAAATATAAGTAGTCATTTTCAGGCAAGTTCAAGAAATTCCTGCACTATTATATGTTTGATCTCACAAAGTTCTTTGGACTCTCTGAGATTTAATGTGTTATGTTCTGGATTCAATATAGAGAGTTACCAGAGATAAACTATGTTTTGAGCATAAGAATTTTATTTAATGCCTAGAGAACCAATGGAAAGAGAAGGGATCTTCAGAACCATGGAGAAAGGGGAGAAAAGGGGATAAAGGTTATTGAGAGAGGAAGTGGGGTACTGTGCTGAGAGGGAAGGGTCTTGCATGAGATGGCTGAGATGCAGGGAGGTGACATTTATCATGACAACAGGTTGTTCCAAAAGGGACCTACTCTGATTATGGCCAGGTTGGAGGAGGGTGGAAGAAGCAGCTCTGAGATTCCTACAAGTTCTAGAATAGATGGAGTTAAGGTACTTACTGTTCCTGTACTTGTCTAACTCAGTCCAGGGTTGAAGAAAGTCTTACACCAACCACCTTCTAAGGGATGGAGCTTCTACTACTGGAAGCTCAAAACAGACAATGGACTCTTTCTCTGAAGGATCAGAATTGAGGTCTTGGCTTCTGAATACCTCGCGTACATGGTATGAATCAAACACTATGAGTCCTCTAATCATTTCTTTATACTTCTTTCCATGGTATCCACCAAATGGCATTATTTTTATAGACAGAATATATAAGAGGTGTTACAACCACATATAGAAAGAAACATGTGTTGCTGGGAGATATGAGCAATTAAAAATTGTTTTTATCCTGTGTCACACTCATTAACTCCCTTGTGCATAATATTCTGTTTTGAAATAATAGTTGTCATTATGCCAAGGAAGAGAAAGTAATCTAGTAGCACTTGTTGCAAGAGGTGTTTATCACAGAATCCTATCCGAAAATCATTTCTGAAGAATTTAAAACAATATTTTCCATCCTTTTTTTCTTACTTTAAGATAGTGTTAATTACCTGTCATTTTTATTGAAAATTGCACCTTCTTGGTCTCTCCAGTTTTCAAGACACTTTATGGCACAACTACAACAAAGAGGATTTAGGTTAATGCAGTGACTTCTGTAACTTTGGACATGAGAACGAATTGCAGTAGTAAAGCCAAATCTAAGCAGTATAGACATTATACACTAGCTGATGATGTTAATGGCAGAGTTGTTTCATGGAAGGGTTGGAAATTCCAAAGGAACTCAAACCAGAATCAGTAAATAAATTAAATAAATAACTAGGCAGTGGATTGTGGGATCCAGGTTTTGTGAAGTGGAAGGTAACAGATAAGCAGTAGTAAGTTTCTAGAAGGAACCATTTTTACTAAATAAAAGAGGAAGAGACAGCTGTACGAACTGATGTTTAGCTCTTGGTAAAACACATACTGTAAATTATGGGCACATAATTATGAGTATTTGTACATATAAGTGTTAGCATACACATTTATATCTCAGAATAACTTGTTGTATACTTACATATATAAAATTAAAATTTATAGTGTTCAAAATATTTCTCACCAAAACCAAAACGATTCCTCATAAAAGTGCATGGTGTAACAGCATTAAATTGATGTCAGGGCAGAAACAACAAAGAAATATTGTTCAAAATAGACCATTTAGGGTTTTAGGTGGTTTTTTTAGAATATACTGAATTATGTCTTCTCCTTTATTTTGTAATGTGTGTATAATTTAACTTCTACTATGTATTTATTGTGTAATATATGTGGAAAACCAGAACACAACCTCTGCTCTCCAGATTAATATGAAATACAGTAAAGTGTAACATTATTGTGTTATCATCTGTCTTAGTTACTTTCCTCAATGCTGTGATCAAGTAACTGACAAGAGGAAACTATGTGGAGGAAGATTTATTTTGGCTTAGGGTTTGTGGGTACATAGCTCATCATGACAGGAAAGGTATGGAGGCAGCTGATGAGGAAGTGACAAACATTGGGTCTAAAGTCAGGAAGGAAAAAAGTGAGCATTAATGCTTTGGGGGTTGGACATATGGATGTTGATGATGAAGGGAAGAAGTAAGCTATTATTTGCTGTTCAAGGTTGCAGGCTTGATTCCCAGGCAGACTGTTAGGGGTTTGGGGGCTGCTTGGATGCCAGATAGACTTGGCATCCAAAGTCTGTTTGCTGACTCTTTTACTGTTGTTTTACTGTTGGCTAACTCCTTCACTGACAGGGGAAATTGACATGGACATGTGAGTTAGAATAGAGTTTCAGCCACTTTGTGAATATCACTTATCTACTACATTTAAAAGTTTTGACTTTCTGCTACAAGAAGTGAACTGACAGATTCAAACACTGATGTAGCAACATAAAAAATTGTAACAAAATAGGTAAAAAAAACGAGTTAAAAGTTTAATTTTATTCAATGGCTTCATCATCCAATAATATAATTCTATCACAATAATCACATGTATTCTTTTTAATTTTTAAAAATATGTTAGAAAAATATTTCTCTTTTAATTGGATATAACTATTTTAGTCGTTGCTCAATATTTTCACTTCTAAATCTGATGAATAATGCACCATTGAACATAATTTTGCATGAATATTCATGAAAACATTCATTATCATCTCCTTCAAATTATCAAAGAACATTACATGTAAAGCAAATTGTCTCTTTTCCTGAGGCACACTGTATGATGAACACAAGAGCCTGAGAAAATGTTCACTGGAGTTGTTTCTCTATCCACTAGGGGAGGATAGCACACAGCACAGTTTCAGAACACAGATGCTCAGGTACAGTCTGTCAGACGGGTGACTGACCCACTAGTCTAGATCATAGCTCTCACATATGGAGAGAACCCTCCTACCTGTCCATCGAAGCTACAGAGAAGAGAGCCACCATAGCTACCATCTTATTGCAGGCACAGGTAACAGAAAACAGACCTATGGTGATTTGAAGAGACAGAGGAGCCTGTTCGCTCCATTATTTTGAAACCCAGCAAACAAAGGCATGTGAAGGGCAACACTGAGATATTCATCCATCTTCAAACCTCTTTTCAAGCCCTGAGGAACACTGTGAATACTGCATGCTTTGGTTGGCTATTGGTTTGGCATGTAGGTCACATGTAGGTCACAGTGGCCACTGACCATCTGTCTTGGGCATTCCTTTGCTGTGATAAAGAGGGCTATGTAAAAGCTGACTGGAGACAGAGCCTCATACCTCTTCTCATATTACAGGAACATGAGATGAGAAAAAAGGGAAGGATTGAATGCTATTACTGTAATATCTGTCCAGGGGAAATTCCAAATTCTTCAGCTTTGAGTGTTGCTAAGAATTCAAATATATGAAACCATCTTAAAACTAGGACTTGTAAATGCATAGAAATTTCAGGGTTATTACAATGCTGATATCCACGATCTGAAATCTAATACCTACTATATCTTTGTCCTTTTTTAAAAAAAAAACTTAAGTGTTTTTTAAGAAAGTTAAACTTTATAAAAATTATAAAGGGTTACTGCTCGCTGAACTGAAGCATTCATGGCAGCCATATTGAATGCATTTCAGTGGTGACCTTAGGATTCACCATTGTCATGAACACTTAGGTAAGTGACCAATAGTGTCTTAGGGCCCATAGCACAAATAGAACTGGTTATCACAGTTTTTGAGTGGACACTAAAAATCAGGTATTCTGTTATAAATTCCTTTCTGATTTTATTATTTTATATAAATTCAATTGTAGTGTTTCATGCTGAGGTATCATCTATTAAGTTTAATTAAAATCTTTGTCATCCCTTTTCCCTGAAATTAAGTCATTTTCTCATCTGGGATTTGATTATTAGGAGTGTCATCTGTTCTTCCAAAGAAAGAGAATCCAACTAGGTATAGTAAGAACTGATGGAATCTCGTGAAACTAAACCCTATTGCAGGGCTGGAGAGATGGCACAGTGATTAAAAGTGCTTATTTGCAAAACATGATGGCCTGGGTTCACTTTGATTCCCCAGAACTCCTGTAAAGCCAGATTTTCAAAATAACGCATGCATCTGTAGTTCATTTGCAGCGGCAAAAGGCCTCTCTCTCTCTCTCTCTCTCTCTCTCTCTCTCTCTCTCTCTCTCTCTCTCTCTCTCTCTCCCTCCCTCCCTCCCTTCCTCCCTCTCTTTCCTCTCTCTCTTTTTCTCTCTCACAGTAAATAGACAAATAAAAATATTTAGCAAAAGCCATCATACAGTTTATTAAACCATCAACCAAGAAACTACCTACAAAATGGATGAATATCTTCACCAACTGTATATTAGACAGATGATTAATATCTATCATATACAAAGAGCTCAAAAAATTAAGCAATAAAAACCAAGCAATCCAATCAAAATAAATTTGCCATGGAACTGAAAAGTATATTCTCAAAATAAATTCTTTTGAGAAAGGACCAAAATCTATGGCTTGACAAGATATAAATCCTTAAGGAAGCTACCACTGTACTTTGGCTAAATAGATAATGTTAAGCCCATCAAAATGCCTTCGACTGCTAAGGGTGTAGGCTTATGGTCATTGACAAATGTCATTCTCACTTGTCCCCAGACAAGTTCCTTTATGTATATGGAGGTGAATTCTGGGAAAACTCAAGATTCATCATGTTGATGAAAAAGAGAAATATCTCAGTGCTTAGCACCGGATGATGAGTCATCTCTATCAAACCTTAACTTAAGGGTTCCAGGAACATTGCGGAAGAAATGCAGAAAGAATATTAGAGAAACTTCTCTATGGAGATGATAGCGAACATAAGTGACTCAAAATCCATTAAGGCTGAAAAGAAGAGGCTATTGAGAGTTCAATATTTAACAAGACATCTCCGTCATGCCCTCCAAGGCTCAGCAAACATTGTGGGAAAGTGAGCAAAGAGACTGTAAAAGCCTTGGAGCCAGGAGCTGTGGCACTGACCTCAGGATATGAACTGACTGATGCATTCATGACTTCACCATGGTTTCTCTTACTGCCAGAAGGCCTGTTCAATAGGAAGACAAAAGGATTGAGGCACCACCAAAACTGAAGCAGGACCACGTGGAAAGGATGCTCAGTGGAAAGGAGGCAAAAAGATAATGGGACAGGACTATGATAATTTACTGTGTGTTCATATATTAAAGTTCCCAGTCTTTGGGGAAGTGGCAAGATGAGCAAGAGAACTACTTCCACAGCAAGTCAGATGACCTATGAAAGGGTAATGGAGACAGACACCGAGGATACCCAACACACCCAAAGCAGAAACCAGAGACTCAATATCCCAACAAGTAAAGCAGACAAAAACTCACCGACCATGATTCAGGGAACTGAGCAGAGGAGGAGGTAGAAAGATTGTAAGAGCCATGGTAGGTGAGAATATCCAGAGGCATTTCCCCCCTTAACAACAACATACAAAGAAAAAAAAACTGTCTACTGCTTACAAACTTCATGACCCCCTTCCCATGGAGTGGTCCATCAATCTCACTGAGGAGGTCCTGCAGTGGGTTGGGGACACAGAAGAGGGAAATGGAGGTACCATCAAAAGACTTGCTAATTTGTTGTATCTAATGATTAACAATAAATAAGTTTTAAAACATTAAAGAAATTTGGAACTAAGCCTAAAGTGCTTAAATTTTTCTGCACACTCAGGTCTCCCCATTTTCAAAATGAAGACAACATAAGTGCTATTTTGCAGTATGTGTTTTAAATTGTGTCAAAGCCATATACAGGCAAAATTTTCCATTAGAGGTTTTACTATTTTAAAAAAGTTAATATTTATCTCTTGAAAATGGTGATAATTGGGGTGAGTTATCTACACTTTCAGCTCTTCCTTTTCTTCTAGGCCAAATAAGGAAATGTGGACAGCGGAATTTGCTCCAGTGCATACTGAACTTTTCCTGTGTTCCTATTTTCACTCATTAAATTCTTCATCCAGCTGACATTCACTTGGTACATATATTGATTTTAGATGAATCAGTGTAAAATCAATTTTCCAAACATTAGACTAAGTATTTCTTTCCAATTGATTCACAATGCTTACTTCTCTAAATGCCAAATTCTCATGTGTTTTTGTATGTGTTTACACTATAATTTTTAAATGATTGTCATGCTTATTTTAATCAATAAATTACTGTCAGTAGTTTTGAGACATAATATTTGGGATCTTATTGACCATATCCAGGGTATGAAACTATTTGTTTACATGTTATCTTATTTTAAGGGTCTGGAGTTCTGGCATGGGCTGTACATTTCACTGTGAGGTGAGGTGTCATCTGTTCAAGACCGACATAGAACAGATGAAAACAGAGCACTTCCAATGTTTTCCCAGGACTTGTAGCTGGGAACACCTGCTAACTGCCTTGACCATCCTGAGGGCCTTTAGCCAGACATGTGAATCTGCTCTGAGAGACTTGGATGCCCACAGGGTCTGAGCTCATCCTTCAGAGCTCAGGTGCTCAGACTGCTGCCGAGTCCCAGCTACAGATCAATGGGGTTTATTTGAGATGACAGAACAGCTTGTTATGGTTCTTGTTGTTTTTCCTATTACTACTGTGATGTATTAAAAATGATGCAGTGGCTTCAAATTTATCCAAAATGTGCAAAAATGGGTTGGATTGTACTTAAAAAAAAAAGTAAAATGAACTACTATTAACAAGCAGGCTTATTTTCTCTTTTTTTCCTCCTTGTTTCTTTCTTCTTCTTTTTTTTTTTTTGTTTTGTTGTTGGTCTCCCTCCTGTCCTACTTACAAGAATCTTTGTGATTAAAATATAAAACCCCAAAATGACCTAGAATAATCTCCTTATGACTTTCTTGGTTAGCAACCCACCACTATGTGGGCCATCAATTCTCCTTTCTGTGTGAAGTAATCCATTCACTGGTTTAGGATTTCCATGGTTTACGTGGTATCTTTGAGAAGTGCCATCCAGTCATCACACCAACTGATGGGCTTCTTGCTGCTTTGTTATCATATTTCAGCATCACTCAGTATCCCCAGGACTGCAATGTTGAGAATTCTCTTAGAGATCATCAGTAGGACCTCAATAAATCTACCCAAGCAATATTGTGTATCAAATCTACCTCATTTTTATTTCCAAGTGTAGGCTATCAAAAATGTCACCTTTAGTTAGTTCATTCACACATTGAAAGATCTCATAGATAATTTATTTCTTCATCTGCTTAAAAAAGATTAGTTTTTTATATTATTTATTTTTATTTCAAATATTGACATTTTACTTGCCTGAGGTGACGTAGAGGACTGAGGGCACAAGGCCTGAGCACATAGCCTGTTGTCTTGTGCATTAGGACCAGAATACAGCTCTGCTTTTTAAAGTGAGGGATGTGGCGCAGTTGGTTGAGTGAAATAGCACGCACAAATCTCTGCTTTCAACCCCCAGCACTGTATACACTGGACACAATAAAGCAGCAGAAGAGGGGGTGGAAAGATTGTAAGAGCCATGGTGGGGGAGAATGTCCAGAGACATGCGCCCCCTCAGTAACAACACAATAAGGGAGGGGGACCTGGCTGTCTCCTGTGCTATCTATCCATAACCTCCTACCTCATGGATTGATCCAATGTGCCCACAGAGGAGTATACCCAGTGGATTGGGGACAGGGAGGAGGGAATTGGGGATACCAACATAATCTTTGCTAATACAATGTATCTAATTTTGGACAATGAAGATATCATTTTTTAAAAAAAAATTCATCCTCAGCAATAAATCAATCTCGAGACCCAATCTCAATCTATGCTTGAGCATGTTAATATGAAAATCTGGACATTTTGCCATAACAAGAGGCACGTTTCTAGAAAATATTTTTTAATAAGACAAAGCAAAAATTTGCATTTAACTAGTAAAAGTCAACAAACTTTCTTCAAGTACCTTGTCTATGACTAGATCAAACCTGGCAATAGAGTGAGTGTTTAAGAAAAACACAAAATTTATTCTCACAGTTTTAAATTTTAATTCTAACTCTTTCCCAACTGAGCTATTTTGTCACCTTTGCACACCGTTTTGAGCTTACAGAGAAGTTGATACGATTCTTTATTGAGAATATTACTAAAAAAAAAGCAAATGAGAGTTCAAAGTATCAGTATCAGTGAGACTGGTCTAAGTGAAAATGTTAGCATAAATCTAAATTTCAAGCAGAGAGAACAAACATGCAAAATAATTCTGAGTGAATTATTAACAAGGAGTGACAGGGCCAAAAGTCTGGAGCAAGACAAAGACAGGAATGGCATGTGAGCAATGTGGTACCAAGTAGACGTGGGTGAGGCATGTTCTGGGAATAGTCTGCAGCTGCTCTGCCTGCTAAGTCACTTGGATGCAAGCCCTGTGTACAAGGGACTTAGCAAGAGTCAGACATTATTATGCAAAAGGAACCTGAAAGCAGCTTCAGTAAGCAAAGATATTAAATCAGAAACTTTAAGATCTCTCCATGTATACATATATATGTATATATATACACATTTAGTAAATTTATGTATACATATATGTATAAAGAATATAGACATATGTGTGTTGCATATGTGTATGTGTGTATGTCTATACATATAAAATTTTAGTAGAGTAAGTCCATTGTAGAAAATTCACATTGGATTAAAATGATTCATGAGTTTTATCATAGTGGTAGGAAAACATGGACTTTTGGTCCTTTTCTGTTTCTCTAATAATAGATTATAATGTATTCTATATTCTCCAAAATGTATTCTGTGTTTAGAAAATTTAGTGTCATTTTATAATTTTATAAAGCAAATGGGGTGAACATTAAAATATAAAAAATGAAGCATAGAAAATAACTTTATAATAATTATACATCAGTTGTATCTAATTTAAATAATGCATTTTTGGCAATATAAACCTGCATATATTTTTAACAGAACTGTTTCCAGTAGATATATTAGGTAAGCCAGACCAGTGCTAAAAGTGATACATTTTTTTTTTTAAAGTGATACATTTTTTAACATCAGTGTTTTGAGTGTTGAATTGCACCAGAGGTAGCCAGTTTTTCTTTCTTTATTTTTCTTCCCCCTTTGTGTATTGTTGTTGAGGCGGTAATGTCTCTGGATATTCTCCCCCAACATGGCTCTTACACTCTATCCAACCCCCTCTTCCATTCAGTTCCCTCAGTCATAGTGAGTGAGTTTTAAGTCTGCTTTATTTTTGAGATCTTAAGTATCGCTGGATCTTTGCCCTGGGTTCTATTGGATATCATTGGTGTCTGCCTCCATTGACCATTAATGGGTTATCAGACTTGCTGTGTTGATTGGTCTCCTGTTTGTCTTATCACTTTCTCATAGGTTTCATTTGGGCACTGTGTGAAGGTTAGGTGTGGTTTGTCTCCTGCCAGGTTGTCAACTATCATCCAATGTCTTGTTGGTGGAATTGAATAGTCCCTGGTTTTCTCAATTCCTTGAATACAAAGAGATATCCCATTGGAGAGTGAGATCAATATTGGTTAAATGAGACAACATTGTTGTGTTGACTAGTTCCCAATGGTTGTAGCCTCTCTGTAGCTGTCTGGTAGTGGGAATTTCCCCTAGGAATCTGAATTCTTGGTCCCCATTGGATATTGCCATGGATCTCAGTTCCAGTTAACCCAAACTATTGTACCCTGCAAAAGTATCCTTTATAATAGATAGAAAAAGGAAAATATTTCAAGATAAAAGCCAGCTCTACAACTATATAGACACTAAACCAAGCCTATAGAGAATGCTCCACAAATATTCCACACAAAAGAGTCAAGCAACCAACCCCAAGAGCCCACCAGAAGTTGGACACAATAATCAAACATAGAGGAGACAGAATAACAAGAGAGGCATCAAATCACATAAACCTTACACTGTGGCAGAGATTGAGTCAAGCCTCACAATTATACCTTTGAAAATTAATGGTCTTAACTCTCCCATAAAAACACACAGGCAGGCAGGATGGATCAGAAAACTGGATTCTTCCATCTAATGCTGCAAGAAACCGACCTCACCTCTAAAGACAGAAACCTCCTCAGGGTGAAAGGGTGGAAGATGATCTTCCAAGCTAATGGATATAAAAAAATAAGCCAGGGTGGCTACATTAATATCTTACAAAATAGACTTCAAACCAAAATCAATTCAAAAAGATAATCAAGGACACTTCTTACTCATCACAGGAACAATGCAACAAGAAAATATCACCATCATAAACATTTATGCACCAAATACAGGTGCACCATGGTTCATGCGTGCACCACTTTATACATTTGTCTTTACATGGGTACTGGGGAATGGAACCCAAGTCATTGGTTTTGCAGGAAAGTGCCTTAACCACTTAGCCATCTCTCCAGCCCAATTCTATTCTTTGATTCAGGTAGTAATATAAATTTTGGTGATTTCATGAAAAGTCATACTGGACTTTTACATCATCATTATGTGTGATGGTTAAGTTTTGTTGAGATCTTGACCTGTTGGAATTTCACAGTAATCTTGAGTGATATGTAGCAGACTTCCTCCAAAATGAAGAGGGTAAGGAGGCTCAGAGGATTCAGGAATTCATTTTAGCTAGAAACAAACATCCCTTCCTGGGAGGGCAGTGTAGGAAGGAAATTCCAGAGAATCAAGTTTGGGAAAGGGTTGCAAGATATAGCCCTAAGGCTATATAAACTCTCTCTTCCCCCTAAGGCTGTATATAGAGGAAGGGAATCCCTCTCCCATTCCCACCACTGTGTTTGCTGGTGTGTGTGTGTGTGTGTGTGTGTGTGTGTGTGTGTGTGTGTGTGTGTGTGTGTGTGTGATGACTTCTCTTTCACTCTACTTGGACATGTGAAAGGAAGGCCAGCCTCTTTTGCCATTATAGAACTTCCCCTGGACCTGTAACTTCAATGAATCCCTTTTTCCCATAAATTTGCCTGGTTTGGAGGTCCGTCTCAATTGCTTGTAGCTGACTACAACATTATTCTCCTAATAACTCTCATCTTCTGCTTTATTGACATTTAAACCAAGGGCTTGTCAGAAGCTGAGCTGACATGAAGCTGGTTTTCATTCTTGGTAAGGGTGGATCCCCTTGGGGCTTCACTGCATTACCCATTCTATACCCTTACAAAAATCTCAAACTAACAACATTTTATATCTCTTTAAATTCTTCATTCTTGCTGGATAAAAAAAATAATTTTATCTATTATGCATAATGACTTAAAAGTTACATCCTGATTTTCTAGGTTCCTTGGCATCCTCTCTCTGATCACTCCAATTTATGCTGTAGCATTATTCCTGGAGTTAAAAGTTCTTGAACAGAACTTATTCCATCTAGAACTTCTTATCTGCTGACAGCCTTGACAGATCTATGATGCCAAAAAAAAATTTACTCTTGTGCTTTATCTTTCTAGATGCTCTTAGAAATAATGTACGTCAAAAGTATTGAGAATTTTAAGACATTTCTTATACTGTATTAATATTTATTAGTTCTCTTGCAATGGTTGGCTAATTCTTTCATTAATGGTGGTATAAAGTGTTGCAGTTTTCAGTATTTAGTCTGTAAACATGATGTCATATTTTTTGTTCCTATAATCAGTTATGTATTTCTCAGGGCAATTACTAAGTCACTTATTTAAGGTTTTTAATATTGTCTCTTTATAATCTGAAGTCTTGAAATGAATGATCTAGGAAATATAGGGAATTCATGTATAATAATTTGTCTCAAATAGTAATACCTGAATTATAAATCAAAAATGTAGGCTTTATAATGGTCAGTGTCAGAAGATGCTGAAGAATCATGTTACTCACTATTCTAGTCAACTATTGCTAGCACAAAGAACCTGACCAAAAGCAGCTTGTGGAAGGAAAGGGTTTATTTTGGCTTACAGACTCAAAGGGAAGCTCCATAATGGTAGGGTAAATGACGGTATGAGCAAAGGGTGGACATCACTTGTTGGCCAATATCAGATGGAAAACAGCAGTAGGAGAGTATGCCAAAATCTGGCAAGGTGAAGTTGGCTTTAACATCCATTAGCATGCTTCCAATAACACACCTAAAATAAGGTTTCAAGTCCAAAAATGCCATAGCTGGGTACCAAACATTCAGATCACCTAAGTTTATGAGGACACTTGGATCAAACCACCATGCTCTCCCTCCTGCCAAAATAATGATTCCACTCATTCATAAGGTGGTCTAGATATGAGGCTCGTTTCTTCTTTAGTTCACTCACAGTTAGTGCAGCCAGTGGATGAAATTTTTTTCAGATAATTATCATTCTTTAATTTTATCACAGTTTTAATTATTTCTCTGGTTTCTATGTGCTAAGTTTGTTTTAAAATCATGTTATGAAAGCTTAGTTCACAACACTTTCAATACTCACTTTTAACAAAACATTATTTTAATACAACTTTCAATACTCTTTTTTAACAAAACACTATTTGATTTATAGTCATAATAATGCATGATGACATCTGCAAGTTGCAAACAGAAAAATCTATAATAAAATTATGTAAAATTAGCCCTAATTTTACCACTTTGATAAAAATTTTGAATTACTTTTTATGTGAAATCTTTTTATTATTATTACATTCATGTGTTTATTAATTACCGTGTTTAATATGACACAGGATTTCTCATATTGCTCAGTCTATATTTACAATCATAAATTATCCTTCCTTAGCCTCCCAAGTGCTATGGAAATATAAAGATGAAAATAAGCTTTGAAATTAATTATGCCCATTTTAAATTCTTATTATGGTGAAAAATTCAGACAAGTCACTCACAAATAGTACCTAATGCCAAGAAAGGGCATCCATACATCATGAAAAGAAACAAAGTAGCAGAAGAGCAGATGTTACCTTAATTCGAATAATGTTAGAACTATTTTTCTGGAGATGCTTTTTGAGCAGAGTGCAAATGAAGAGGAAATGAACAATGAGAAAATATGACTAGTCTAAACAGAATAGAAATTCAAAAATCAAATGTTAGGTTGGAAAGATGGCTTAGTGTTTAAAGGCACTTGCTTGCAAGCCTGATGGCCTGGGTTTGATTACTCAGTACTCATGAAAAGCCAGATGCACAAAGTGGCAGGTGTCTGGAGTTCATTTTCAGTGGCAAGAGGCCCTGGTGTGCCCATTCTCTCTCTCTCTCTCTCTCTCTCTCTCTCTCTCTCTCTCTCCCTTACTCCTAGTGAATAAAAATAAATAATTTAAAATATTTTTAATAGAACAAGATCAAGTGTCAGAAAATGATTTTCTTTAAATTTGGGAAATTTTCTGCTGTGATGTCATTGAATAGCTTTCCAGTGATCTTTGTTTTATACCTAGGCTCTTTATTTTACCTTAAGGATCCTTACATTTGAAAATGAGTTTTTGAGAATTGTGGCCACACTTGCTTGAATGCAATAATTTTCCCAATTTGAATGCAGCACTTCCTCCACCTTCTCTTCATTCTCAGATATTGTTTTACTACTACCATAGCATATTGGTAATGGCTCCCTTTTATTTGATGAATGGAATTTTTTATTCCCTAATTTCACTTTTCCTCACTTTGCCATGAGCTCAAGGAGCAAGAACATATAGCAAGTAGTAACTAAACCATGAGAACAATTGTAACAGGAGAACTGTGCTGATGTCAGCTACTGTCCTGCTCCATTGTGGTCCAGGTGTGTTGATTCCTCACCTGGAAGAACAACCTGACTGACAGACTCAGCCTTCTGCAGCATCTACCCTACTCCACTGCCTTCCACAGAGCCAAAGTTGTGATTCCATGAATCTCTGATGGTACTTAATATCATGGCAACATGCTCCCCAAGACCATCACCTGAGAGCAAATCTCAAGATTTTCTCAGATGCTGCAGAAAAGTTCTTCACAGTGAGACTTACTCTCTGCCTCAGAATCCTTGTCTCTTTCAAGTTAAGGCAAAGACTGTCTTCAGAATTCATGAAGATAGGACAGCTTCTCCAAGTGAGCATGGATGTCTAGCCCTAGTTCCAAGTCATCATTTGATCTTCAGGTTTAATCTTAGTTTCCTTTGTTTTGGGCATTTCAGGATTGGATGAGCTAGCTATATTTCTTATTTATTGTGAAACTTATAGATTTGACCCACAGCAAGAATTCATCCATAAATAGTTCTGAAATGAGAATTTTAGGGGTCATTGCCAATACAACAATATACATCAACACACCAATAAATTTAGGGTACCTAGGATTCTTTTCTCTTGTACTTAAAGAATTAAAACCCACAGACCAGAGGGTAAGCTTTAGAGATACTTTATTAGATTAAGAGAAGGAAAGAGGAGAAAGGACAGAAAGCTTTGCCATGAGAGAGAGGAGATGTGTAAAGACCATGAGGGAGTATTAATTGTTTTTATTTTCTTTTTAAGCTGCATAATTAGATACAATTTTGAGGGGAGTAATCAGGATTTGAAATAAGAAGCAAACCTCTTATGGAACCAGGGACATACAAAAGACCTGATGAATAAGGTGGAGGAAAACTTGCAAAATATTATTATACAATGAATGGGGTAAAGAGGGCCTTCATATTTATTTGGAGGATGCTAGAAAGAAGTTCAGTACAATGGTTAAAGAATAATGAGCATAGTTTTCATTCAGATCACTGACTGGAGAGGCTTGTTAGTATAAATAAGCTCTGAAATAATGATCAGTAGGTCCCTGAGCAGATGAATGACATTGTTAACATCTTCCTGGTGACTCACATGTCTTAGAAGCATGAGTATCAGCCACATCCTGCTGATGGTGAGGATATCTGATCAAGAAGGAGCAGGCATCTCTGTATCTCTTCATATGATCCCACGTGATGAGAATTATTCTGAGCTACATCATATTACGCTGTGTTTTAGCAAGAGATCGCTAAAAAATCAGAATCTCATGACTGTCAACTGAGTGACTTCTCAGGGTGTTTTGATGGGAAAAGAGATTTGACATGCTTTTGTATAGCATCTGAGACAATATTTAATAATTGATGAGGGCTCTATAAATAATCATCTTCATATTATTGAACCAAAGATAGACATCCGAGCTATGAATTATAGAAGTGGTTGTTTGTTTAAGACAAATATTATAGCCAGAGGTCCTTGGGAAGATGACCAAAGGAAAATGTGTAGCTGAATACATCTGGGCCTTGTCACAGTGAATCAGGAGGTTTTCTAGTCAGAATTTCAAAAGCACAGTGATTAGAGTTTTGTATGAAGATGGATGGATAAGCAGTACCTAGAAACAAGTGCATAAAATACTGACAAAGATAAAATATGATTATGAAGTAGTCCACAGCATTCAGTATGTGCTAGAAAAAATCTAAGTCATTGTCATACGTAAAGATTCCAGATTACAACTTCACATATCAGAACAGAAATAATTCCAGGTCATAGACTCAAACCACTTTTTTCTTATTAATCTTCAGAAATATGTCCCTTCCTAGTCAAGATTTTTCTCAGAGCCGTCTTTACTTCCTTATTCCTCAAGGTGTAGATCAACGGGTTAAGCATCGGTCCTACCAGGTTCATCAGAACTTGCACTACAGTTCCAAGCATGGGATTGGGTGTCGGCTGCAGGTAGACAGTGATGATGGGTCCATAGGCACAAAGGATGGCAATGAGATGGGCACTGCAGGTAGAGAAGGCTCGGCGACGCCCCTCGGTTGTACGGATGCTCAAGATAGAGATTGTGATTCGAATATAAGACAAAAGAATCAGGAGAAAGCAGATGAGCGATACTAGCCCAACATTGGTGAAGCTCACCCTCTGTGCCAAGGATGTGTCTGCAGAGGCCAAGGGCAAGATGGCTGGGATGTCACAGAAGAAGTGATCCACTTCATTGGCTCCACAGTAGGGCAAAGCAAAGGTGAGGGAAGTCAAGATGCTGGAATGGATGCATCCTAACAGCCATGTACCCACAGCCAGGGCCACACAGATTCTAGAGTTCATGATGATTGAGTACCTCAGAGGGTAACAGATGGCAGCGAAGCGGTCATAAGCCATCACAGTATATAGGAAACATTCAATGCTCCCAAGGAAATGGAAGAAGAAGAGTTGGGAGACGCAGTCTTGGTAGGAGATGAGTCGGCTCAGGCCCATGAGGTAGAGCAGCATTTTGGGGCAGGTCACAGAGGAGAAACCCATGTCAAAAACAGACAAGTTCCCCAGGAAGAAATACATGGGTGTGTGAAGGCGAGTGCAGGAAATGACAGCCACTAAGATAGACACGTTTCCCAGCAGTGTGCAGGCATAGAAGGGCAGAAATAAGACAAAAAGCACAGTCTCCAGGCCCTCTGTGTGGGGTATTCCCAACAGGATGAACTCAGTCACCACGGAACAGTTCTTCATCTCCATGAGAGTCAGTGACAGGAGAAGAAAAGGAGGCAGAGAGCATGGGGAATGCCGAGGGTTATGGTCAATGGATTGGGCATGCTGAGAAAATGAAATTCAATTCAAACTGTTGTGTTGGATTACTGGCATAGTTTACTACAATCCAGTTTATGAAGCATTTGTGTGGAAATTCAAATATCGTAGACTACTGAATATTTTCAAGCAGTTTACTACATTGATTAAAAATGCAGATATCACTTATTAAAGCAATATTAGAAAATAGTATGTTAGAGATTTTCAAAGGAAGGGCAAAATCGTACATGTATAATGTATTTCACACTCCATTGTGGAGGGATAGCAGTCCTTGAATCAGTTAAAAAGTTTTTCACAAAAAAGGTAAAAATAAAAATAAATAAATAATAAATAAATAAAGGTAAGAATTATAACTCTAAACAGAATACAGGTAGTTAGAAAAAATTTTAAAACAGGGATCAGAAACCGTTTTAAAATCTTTTTTCTCTTTTAAACATGCATTTTCCACTGTTCTGTATCTGTGTTAGATAGTTGCATTGCTGAAGTGGTTGAAGTTGGCATAAATGTGGCATGTGGCCCATGTTCCTCTTTCTCCCTAGAAAGCACACAGAAACATACACACATGAACACACACACACACGTGTGTAAAACCTTAAGAGTAAATTATTTTGCTATTTATATTTACATAATTGGGGCAAAGAATAGTTCCATACATATATTGGTCCTCAAAAAAGAAAAAAATAAATAAACTAATTCAATGTCTGGTAAGAATTAAACGTCATTTACTTTTGAAAGTACTTTGTGATACTATCAGACAACTTTCAAAATAACCCTGTAAAGTATTTTATAATTTATCTGCTCCTTTTTTTACCACATTCCACTAAAGATTCAGAATTTTTCTATTGACCTCATTGGTGTTTGTATATGGAAGAAGTCATCCTTGCTCTGTAATCTGTAAAAGATGAGTAGATTCATAGCAACAACTACCCACAGTCTATTCTATATGTTCCAAAAATAGTTTTGACTGCCTTCCATCCTAAAAGGAATAGCAATGGAAATAAAGGGACCAAGAAGTAGGCATGTTGAAAATTTCCATTTTATTAACCCTTTTAAATTAAATTCATACTCCTATTTGTCAACAAAAATTATGAGAATGGTTTTTATGTGCTAACGAACAAGCAAGATGAGGTGGGAAACAATTGCCAATAATGCTCTATTCATGCACCCAGTGGCCCCATGCTTCTGTTAGTTATGGCCCTGAGAACAGTTGCAAACTACAGACTTGAAATTCTGATCTTTAATGTATATCTGAAATATAAAACTAAGATATATATGGCACTTACACGGCTTACCAAGAGGAAGGTTGTTCTTTAATATCTGTCTACGAGGATAAGTCAAAATTGGAATTTGAGTTCAAAGTATAAACCAATATCATATGTCTCTCCTGTAATCTCTATGATATCACAACATGAACCAGTGCCAGACACCCTCCTCCCATGATGTCTAAAGTTCTTACCTCTTAGCCAAAGAAACTCAGATAAATGACACAAAGTTGCACACGCCTTCAGAAAAGCCATCTTCCAAAACACTAACACCTACAGTGTTTCTTTGTATATAGAAATGGAAATGCCCTGGGGTCCTTTGAGAGCCTACAAATGAGTCCTATCCAAGCAGGTTGCTGAGCAAAGGGAGTGATTAGAAACTAGAGATCTAGTCAAAACACAACATGATAATGCTTCCTCCTGTGGCATTACTGTGAGATCAAAAAATGAAACTATATTTAATGATTACATATCTACAGTTGATCTGGGAGGAGAAAATTGAAGGATAAAAACAAGTCTTAAGACATATGTGAAAATTATTCCTCAACATAGGAATATGTTTAGTGTCAAATAACAACTATATAACTTAGACTTTTAATATCCAATCTCAAATACTTGAATATCAGCTTCTTCATAGTTCTTGCTATGGACTGAATTGTGCACTCCCCCAAGTTAAAATATTAAATAATAAATAGTAATAATAAATAAAAAAGTAAATAATAAATAATAAAAAGTTAATATGTTAAAATTCAAACAGCCCCTGAATCATTAGACTATAGTAATGTGACAGGATTTGATGAGGTGATTCATATTACATGAGATTATAATGGTAAAACCTTGATCCAAATAGAATCAGTGTCTTTATAAGAAATATCACCAGATCACTTTCTTTTTTTTCTCTTTTTTAATTAATATCCATATTATGAATAAGTATATGTATATATACATTGTATGAGCAAGTCTTGTGAAGGTGTTCCCAATTTCCCTCCTCTGGGGTCTTTCCCTTCTATTCACTGGGGTCCTTCCTACGTGTGCATACTGTCCATAGGTTAGGGGATCTGCCCATAGGTTAGGGAGTTATGAATTGCACCAGAAGTAGCCAGTTTTTCTTTTTTTCTTTCCCTTTTGTGTATTGTTACTGGGAGGATGTCTCCGGATATTCTGCCCCTCCATGGCTCTTACAATCTTTCCACTCCTCTTCCACTCAGTTCCCTGAGTTATGGTGGGTGAGTTATAAGTCTGCTTTATTGTTGAGATCTTCAGTATCTCTTCACAAGATCACTTTCTATCTCTCCTTCTCACCATTCCTTCCCTCCCTCCCACCACATGAGGACACAGAGGGAAAGTAGCTTTTAATAGGTTTACTAAACCAAGCTCTGCTGCAAACCTTGGACATATAACTTAGTCTTTTAATATCCAATTAAAGGATTGTTTGTCTTGGACTGTACAATCTCAAGAGCTGTGAGAGAGCAGTTTACTGTTATGTCAAGTAGTTTATGACAGCTTTTTTATTGTCCATAATGAGTTATATTATTTAACGGGCAAACAATGAGTTGCTATCCCCAGTTCCCCAATGCCCCTCTTCTCCATCCCCAATCAACTGGATATCCTCCTCCATGGGCCGTCTGGATCAGTCCTTGGGCCTGGGGACCATGGATAGCCTAGGAGTCAGCCTGGTTCCCCCAGCCCTAGTATGTTGTTACTGGGGGGTGTTATGGCAGCTTTTTATGGCTCATTCTCTGACTACTTTATTGTTTTGATTTGGCAATAGAGTTATTTGGCAATAGAGTTATTAACAAATAACTTTCTCAATTGACAAAGTAGAATTCCCTGAAGTAGGAATTATTCAACACATTAAATTCCTCAGCAGGTATCACAATCACCATTCCTGATGAAAAGAAATACTATAAAGCCATAATATCAAAACCAACATGGTACTGGCCTAAAAACAGGCAGACAGACCAATTGAACAGAATTAAAGACACTGCTCTTAGTTCAAACAACTATAGTTACTTGATCTTTGACAAAGTTGCCAACAAAGTTTTCTGTCATAAAGATAGCATCTTCAACAAATGATGCTGGACAAATTGGATAAACATGTGTAAAAAAATGAAAACAGACCCACTCCTTTCACCATGCACAAAACTCAACTCCAAATGTATCAGGGACCTCAACATAAGACTTGTAACCATGAAAACCCTGGAAGAAAAGATAGGAGGAACTATCCATGAGATAGGAGTAAGGAAAGACTTCTTGAACAAACCTCCGGTAGTCCAGGAAGTGCAACAATCACTTAACCAAGGGAATCTCATCAAGTATAAAAGCTTCTGCACAGACAAATGTACCAGACTCAGTGCCAGTAGACCACCATCAAACTGGGAGATGACTTTTGCCAGCTATAACACAGAGAGAGGTCTAATTTCTAGAACTTACAAAGAACTAAAAAAAAAAAATAAACAATAAGAACCCAAACAGTCCCCACATGAAATGGGGCATTGATCTCAACAGAAAAATTACAGAGGAGGAAACACAAATGGTCTATTCTCACTTAAGAAAGTGCTTATTATCCTTAATCTTCAGGGAAATGCAAATCAAAACTACAATGAGATTCCACCTTACTCCAGTAAGAATGGCTGCCATAAAGAAATCCACCAATAATAGTTGCTGGTGAGGATGTAGGGGAAAAGGAACCTTTATTGGTCCCTTCCCACACTGAACTGTTGATCAGAGACCCATGAGGTCCCCAAACAAGACAGGATTCTGTCATAGCTCTTGAATACTCATGCCAGGCCTAAATTCTATTATGAAAGAAACCACAGAAAGACACCAAACAACACTGAGAGACCCTGCAAGATCCAGAATGGTAACCAGCCCCCAGATGTTAGCAAGTGCAGTGCTGGAAGGCACTACCTAAGTGACCAGGGAAAATTGGTCAATGATATTCAGAAAAAGCAGAGACCACTGATCTAAAATGCAGACCCTTGTCAGGAGAAGGCTGAACACACTTCTGGGAGTGATCAGTGAACCAAGAAGTGATCACGTGTGCAATAAGGCCCCAAAACTTGGGGGTGGGGTAATCAATAGTGTTTTAATTGGCCAAGAACTCAAGTCAGTGTCAAGGAACCCTTAACTGGAATTGGGACTCATGACAATATCCTATGAGAACCAAAAACTTGGGCTCCAAAGAGAAATCCTCATTACCAAAGAACTACAGAGAGGCTAATCTCAGTAGAATCTTGCCAAAATAGAAATGTGTATCTGATTTAACCTATACTTATCTCACTCTCTGATAGAGATTCTCTTTGTATTTTTCAGAAGGCAGTGAGAGAGCTTTGGTCATTCCAACTCCACCAATGAGCCACAGGAAGATGGCTGACATACCAAGAAGAGATGAACCACCCCAGGCCTATTGTGTAGTCCCAAATTGAAACCTTTGAGAGAGTAGTGGGATAAGCAAGAGACCTAAAACCACAGCTTAATAGTCAACTCAGGATAAGTCAGCAAGACAGACATGCACAATTTTCAACACAACCTAATGTAGAAGCACAGAGACCCTTAAGATCTCAACAGTAAAGCAGACTTAAAACTCACTCACCATGACTCAGGGAACTGAGCAGAAGAGGGGGTGGAAAGAATGTAGAGTCATGGTGGGGGAGAATATCCAGAGACATTGCTCCCCTCAACAATACACAAAGGGGGAAAACCTGGCCACCTCTTGTGCTATCCATAGCCTCCTATCCCATAAATTGATCCAGTATGCCCACTGAGAATACTTAGTGGATTGGGGGCAGGGAGGAGGGAAATGGGGATACCAACACAATGTTTCTCATACAAAGTATCTAATTTTGGATAATAAAGATTTTTTAAAAAATAGAAGAGATTCTGGGCTGAAAAGATTGCTTAGTGTTAAGGCACTTGCCTGCAAAGCCTTAAGGAACTAGAACCCATGTACAGCCAGATACACAAAGTGGCGCATGCATCTGGAGTTCATTTGTGGTGGTTGGAGGTCCTGCTGTGTCCATTCTTTCTCTGTGTCTCTCCTCTCTCTCCTTACAAATAAATAAATAAAAATATTTTTAAAATGATTTTTAAAACAATTTATTATGGATTACAAAATAGTAAAAATTCTTTTTTATTATATTTGGAAGTTATCACACAAATGTGAATAAAAATCACATAATATTAAAAAATAGCCATTAAAATTTTAGTATGTCTATACAACAAAATTATCAAAGTACATATCTTTAACCAACATATTAACAAATAAAGAACAGTGGGAGATTTCCTCTATCGTTCATGACATTATTCTTGATAATCATGAGCATTGATTGTCAGACACATCTGTTGTTAGCTCTGAGGAACCATGTCAGCTCCTTGCTTCTTCTCTGCTCATTCATTCCTCCTTCTTCTCTGGTCTGTCATTCCTCATTCCTCTTACATATAAAATACATGTCCATGGGCTAGAGAGATAGCACAGCTATTAAGGTGCTTGTCTGCAAAACCTAACAAACCTGGTTCAATTCCCCAGTACCCATGTAAAGAAAGGCAGGTGCATAAAGTGGCATATATGTCTGGAGTTCATCTGGAGTTCATTTGCAGTATCTGGAGCCACTGATGCCCATTTATCCATTTCTCCTCTCTCTCTCTCTCTCTCTCTCTCTCTCCCTCCCTCTCTCTCTCTCTCTCTCTCTCTCTCTCTCTCTCTCTCTCTCTCTCTCTCTCCTATATCTCTATCTGCTTGCAAATAGAATAAATAAAACATTTTAAAACTAAATTACATAAATGTCCTTGATTTTGTTTTTTTTTCTCAAGAAGGAATAAATTGGCATATCTTTCTGCCATGAGAATATTCATCCCTGAAAGTCTTTGTCTTCTAATTTAGTGCTTCTAATTTGCTCTGGCTATGACATAGCTAAGTTTATTAAATAATCAGCTTTACCTAGAGTAGGCATTATACATTTTCTAAGCACTTTCTTCATTTATTTTTGTTCTTTATAATACTTCAGAGGGACTCGGGGTTAGCAGAAATTCAGTTATTTGCTTAAATTCCTAGAGAAAATTACCCCAAATGTCCAAAATGCCTAATTGTGAAGCTGAAAAATTAGAGCCTGCAATCTGGAGGCAGACAGTTATGTTTTGGGATTTCACCCTGCATGCATGATTGTGCTATTGAAAACTTGGTCCATGCATCTATAGTAGAAGCAAATAGGATTTTAGGTTGTGTTAAAGGATTTCATGTTCTAGCTTGTGGCCACAAAACAAGATTGTCACATATTGAAAATAATCTTTTTATAGTTACTTAGTTAGTTAGTTAGTTAGTTAGTTAGTTAGTTAGTTAGTTAGTTAGTTAGTTGTGTGGTAGTTTGAATAAATCTCCCCCAATAGAATCAATGGCTTATTAAAATTGTTAATTGTCTCCAGGCTTCTGACTGGAGGAGGTGTCACTTTGACCTGGCCTCCTGGGGTCTAGCCCTGAGGTATTTCAAATTGGATGCAAAATACTAGGGATAGATACTTAAAAGCCTGAACCCCACTCTGGCAGCTTTGCATTTTTGTGAATTACAGTGTTACTGTGTGCTTGCTGGCTTCTGGAGGTGCTGTCTCTGTCTCTGCTTGGATCTGTGAAAGGGGGCCAACCTTTTTCCTTAACTTCCCCTGGATGTGTTAGTTCAATAAATACTTTCCTCCCCAAAATTGTCCTGGTTTTGGAGATTCATCCCAGCAGCATGTGACTGACTACAACAGTTAGTTAGTTAATTAGCTAGTTAGTTCGTTATTTAGTTATTGGTGATACAGATGGAATTCAGGGACTTGCTCTTACTAGGGAAGAACTCTAAGCTGTATCTCAGTCTAACAAATTCATATTCTCTTCTCTCTCTCTCTCTCTCTCTCTCTCTCTCTCTCTCTCTCTCTCTAATAGGTGCTGTGCTTGGCATAGTATATTTATATATGTGTATGTGTCTGGTATATGGACACGTATGTGCAGATGAACATGAGTACGCTCACACAGGGAGAATGTTGGGTAGCACCCCTATAGCTACTATCCTGCTTACTTACTTAAAACAAATTTTCCTTCTGAACAGGAGCTGTCATTTTTGTGAGCACCAGCGATTCTCTGGTCTCTGCTTCTCACAGGACTGAGGTTATGGATGCGTGAGGCCACTCCCAAATGTTCACATGGTTCCTGGAGAATCACTCAGGTGGTCTTAGGCCCTTATAATTTTACTAAGTGCTCTCACCCACTGAGCCAATGCCTCAGCCTATAAAGTCTCTTTTTAATTTAATTTGGGGTTTTTTGATTATGTCAAAAAGACAGTCTCAGTTAAATAAAATGGTTTAATCATCTTTTTAAACTTTTTATTCATAGCTTCCATAATCATAGATCTTAAGCCATTTTGATTCCTTCCCCAGCCTTCCTCATATCTCTTCCCTCTCTCAATTAGTCTCTGTTTTGTTTCGCTGTCATCATTTTTCCTCCCATTATGTGTAGGTATTATCAGAAATTGCAAAATCATGAATATCAAGGCCATTCTGTGTCAGGAATTTTGCATTATAAGCAGTTCTACCCTTCCTTTGGCTCTTATAGTCTTTCTGCCACCTCTTCAGCAACAGACCCTGAGCCTCAGGAAGTGTGATAAAGATGTCCCAATGCTGGACACTCCACTGTCATTTCTTCTCAGTACTATGGTGTCTTTTGAGTTATCCCAATGGTCACTGCCATCTGAAAAAGAGAAGCTTCTCTAGCCAAAAGTGAGAGTAACATTATTATATGGGCATGCTCATTTTTAATGTGCTTATAAGGCAGTTTGATGAGCTTAATATATGTATTTAGCCAAACTATAGCAGGCATTATTCTCCTAAGGCTCATGACTTCCCCTGCCATAGGCTTTTGACTAGGTCTTCAGTACCAGACATGTATTTCCTCCTCTGGAGCAGGCCTCCAGTCCAATTGGAGATAAATTGGTTTCCCCCACAACAGACGTGGGGCTATTGCCCCAGTTGGCACATTTGGCCTGGCTGGCCTGTCTTAAGGCTTGCAAGGTCCACTGCTGTTCACCACAGTTGATGACTTTTCTCTTTCATAGGACTGCATGCAGCCATAGCTTTTATCAGCTTTCTGTCAGCTGGTTAACAGGGAGGTTTCCAGCTCAGCTCCAGTTTGAATTTTCAGTGACCTGCAGCCCAAGCATATGCGGTTTTCAGCAATAGGGTCTTACCATCTCATTTTGGTGGGCAACCAAGAGCCTTGTAATGGCCTGTATGGTTTTGGGGGGCCTCAGTTTAATACCTTTTTAAAACTTGCTGAAACATGTTTGTAAAAAGTATGTTTGACACAAAGAAAGCAGGACTAAAACCTAAAATTTTAGTAGACTGCAGTGTCTAGCTGGACTTTACTAACAATTTTTTCCTTTATCATTTGCTTGTCATGGTAATAATGTTCATAACACATTTTAAAATGATCAGTAATTGTTCAGGAACCAATGAGAGATTCATAAGAGCTAGAGCACAGGTTTTAAATTATATGATCTCAATTCAATTCCTTTTCATATTTTTGTTGATGCATCATTTATGTGAGTTGAGGATGATTAAACTTTCTTTTTACCAGCAAAATGGAAAGAATTCCCCTCAGGTCTAGGCTTTTTTGAACTTCAAATAGGATACTTGTATGTATAAAACTTTTCTTGAAATATAAATCTTCATGAACGTGTAACTTGACACTGATTTATTTTTTTCTTGTAAGTTCTATTTTAAAAGTTAGCACAATGTCTTAGAGACCTATATTAATATTTAAATAGCAAATCCACTGAGTAATAATTCACATTCAGTGACTATTCTTTCAGAATGTAAATTAAATATTTTTTTCATAAATTTTCAGAGCTTGAATTAATAGCCATCAAGCTGTAGAACATTCTGTCACTTCCAAGGACTTCCACTTGTCCATGTGTAGCTGTCCCTGTTCATGCTCAGCTCAAGGCAACTACTAATATGCACTCTGTCTTTGTGAACTTGTGAAGACAGTTCATACAAATAGAATCACCTTTTGTGTTTGATTACTTTGTGTTAGCCTAATGTTTTTAGGATTCATCTTGTAGTATTAATTCTTCATTCCATTTTGTGATTAAATAATATTACATTCTATGAAGAGACTATCTTTACATTAGATAATTGATCAAGTTATACCTGTAAATTTATTCTGAGTTTTGGCTTTGTATAATATTGCCGTAAAAACTGCGTAAGTAGAGTGGGAACATACATAAAGAAGTCTCTCAAATCTATGTGCATATCCCCTTAAATCAAAGCTGCTCTCACCTTTTTTTGGAGATTCTGTTTTATTTTAAAGATAGCAGAGAATAATGGGGTAAGGCATTATCCATCAGTATGACAGATACCAGACTACCTACCAGGAGACATGCCACCTATACCACAACTACCGGGGCTCAGGAGAGAGTTACAGAGGAAGCAACAAAATGAGTATTGATGCCACTGTTAGCTTGAAAACCAGCTCCAGGGAAATGGTGACAGATCCAGTGGCTATCCAACATATATCCAAGCAGAAACCCAGAGGCTGTAGAGATCTTAGCACTAAACCAGACTGCTAACAGAGCTGCCATGGCTCAGAGAACATTTTGGAAATATACATATATATTTGAGATTCAGTAATATAAGGCCTTGAGTTTGATCTTCACAACTAGAAAAAAATGAGAGAAGTACTGACATCCGAATTTGAGTGATTTGGAAGGGGGAAACTATTCACACTGACTTATAGATTTTTCTTATTTTATTATCTCTGACAATAAAGCTAGATTTAAGCCTTCCTGATAATCTCTACAAAATAATAAAACAGAAATGAATTAAAGAATAAAAATAGCTGTACAACAAATGCATTCTAATAAATAGCATTACTTTGATCTAACAAGTCATGTTTATTTTAAATATCAAACAGTTAATATTTAATAATAAATTTAATAATTTAGTATAATAAAAAATATTTCTATTAGTGAGCTTATATTTTACTGGTGAGCTTGATTCTATTGGTAATTATATTGGATATATTTGGGTAATCCTTATAATTTTAACTTTCAAAAATGATTTTAACTTAAATGATTTTAAATTTAAATATATATATTATTGGATAAATAATTGTAATGCGTAGAAATTTTAATGAAATTTTGAAAAAATAACATCAATCTAAGTGAGATTCCAATAGGCAGTTCTCTAGAGGAAAGAAGCATTTGGGATCAGTGTGAAGTCCACAGCAGAAATGAAGGTGTATCTGGATATGAAATATATATATATATATATATATATGTATATATATACATATATATACATATATATGTATATATGTATATATATACATATATATGTATATATATGTGTGTATGTATAATATATAAAGAGGATGCATGTATGTTGCAAAGTTGCAATCATGATATCAGTTGTACAATCAGGTATTTCTGTATGTGAATTGTTGACCTAATTTTGTGATATCTAAAAGCATAATTATGTGTGGAAGATTAGAGCCCTCATTGTTTTTAATGGACTTTGAAAAAAATTTGATCTGTGATGTTCCTCCCTGCCCCCCTCCAACACACACACTGGCAGCAACATTTCCACTGACCTTATCACTAGCCGCTCCTTTCCCGGGGCCTCATGAATTAGGTCTGGTCTGCTGCTGACTCACCACGTCCTCTCTAAAATGGTCTCCATGGAAACCAAATACATAGACAAAGGAGAGCACACATAGACAGAGATTATCTTTTCTAACTAACGCTGCTGTGTTTTTCAGCATGGCACATACAAAAGGTACATAAATGTATTGCATAGTACCATTCTGTAAATAATGAAAATGCCATAAAATACTATCCTGTGATAATAGCACAACCTAAATATAATGCATAGATACATGCCTTTTAACATTGAGGAGATAGCCTGAGAAATGTATGATTAGGCAATTTTGTCATTATGGAAGCATCAAAGAACATATTTATGAAAACTATATGGTTAAGACAGTCAGTCCATGTGGCCTCTTCATGAAATCCAATGACAAAGTAAACTCAAGATAAGGTAATAATGCTGTTAGCCTGATGTGGAACTAGTATCTCAATAACATATTTTTTAAAACTTTAATAGCCATAATATATATAAACCATCTATACCAAAATAGAGTGACAAACACTCATATTCTTTTAGATGTAAGTGGATAGGGATGGGTGCCATCTTAAATGTTATATAAAGCAATAATTTTATATAAGAAGAAACACAGAGAAGTTGAACAATATGCATAAAATGACAGAGGACAATTGAGAAAAAGTGAGGTGCTCTGATTTCCAAGGAATAAATTGGGATTTCTAGTGGTTAGCCATAGCTCTACAAGTAGTACAGTTGGCATAGGCTGTGGGCAAGCTACACAGGGATATCACTCACAAGGAAACATCCCACCTGATATTACAAATAGTGAAAAACTTTCAACTATTCTCAACCTCCTGTGCTGAGCCTCTGAGGAGGAAATAAAGATAAGAGTTAGTTTGTAAATAAAGTACAAAGTTCCTCTTTGGGTGTTGTCATTTTATGCATTAAATAAGACAAGCACTAAGAGAATTACAAAATCGCAAATCCTGAATGGCATGACAAGCAGAGCACCTCACCTATTTTTACTTTTTTGGTGTTATTTTAGGAATATTGTTCTACCTCTCTGTATTTAACACATAAAAAATTATCACTTTGCATAACATTTAAGATGATACCCATACTTATCTACATATATCTAAAAAGATATTGTTTATCACTCTATTTGGTAAAGATGTTTTATTTATTATGGATTCCTCAAAGATTTTTTAAAATATGTTATTAAAACAGGAACCTACTCCATTTGTGTATTATGATTATTATTATTTCCATTTATTAGATTGTATACAGGTTTCCTTTATATATATATTAGAATAATATGCATACATACATACATGCATCCTTTTTATATATTAGAACAAATATTTTTAGTGTTATAGAAGTTTTGAGAGCATAAATTACATTTAACTTTGAAGTTTCAGAATTGAGAGTGGTATGATTTAGGGTATACCTTAAAAGCATACAGTGATGGAAAGAACCAGCAAATAAGTAGTTAATTCAAACCAGGAGGACTGTCAGTTGACAAATTTGGCCTTCCACATTCCCTTCAGAAATTTTGGAGTCTCAAATCATTTACCCTGGCCAAGCTGTTTGTTTTAACTGCCTGATCTTTTCGGCTATATGCTGGCCAAAGCCAGTTCTTTCCACTAGAATATGATTGATAAATGACACTGAGAGTTTTTAGAGACTGAGGCATCTGCACTGGAATATATAGGGCAGTCTCATAGGAAAACATTTTTTTAAGGTACAGAAAGATTTGTTATAGCTTAAAACTTTAGGAGGAAGACGAAAGGGGGTGTTATACCCAACAACACTAGAGAATAAAGCAAAGTGGGAAACTTATTTATACTGTGTTTTAGAATAAGCCTTATGAAGATGCTGAATAAAAACTGAGGTCACTGAACTTCCAGGAGCATGTGTGTAGAGAAGAAGCTGTATCTTAGAATGTGCATATTACATTCACTATTGGTTTGTCCTTGGAGTACAAATTGCAAAAAGAATCTTAAGACATAAACACTTTAACAAGCTTTCTGTGTTAAACCAATCCCCAGTCTTATACTTTGCCCCACAGTGCAGCTCCTAAATGAGGACCAAAAGCTATGGGGAAAAAAGTTGGAGTCTTAATGAGCATGAGATGCATCACACATGAATGATGCTCTTGAGATTAATTAATTCAAAAAGTTCAGTGATTCCCTTTGAGAGATATTTCGGGTTGACATAAGTGCTAAACAAAGTTTGTAAATGGGTTTCCTATTAGGAATTTTCAATTCCCTAATTAAAAATAAGGATCACTTTCTGAATTTCAACAAATGGTGCTAATAGCCATGAGCATAGAACCCATGTGCTGTTACCAACAGCACTCATCATGTATTGAACAGGAGTGGCCTCAGAGCAGGGGTGTGTTTGGGAGTAAGACAAGCCCAAGACTGATGCCAGCAAGAACACATGGCTGATTTTGAGCAACTTGTATAAGCTGTCACTCTCAATTTTCTAAGCTGTGAAATAAGGATAACAGGAACTGTTTACTGGTTCATTATAAGAATTAAATCAGATAAATATAAAGGTGATTAAGAACAGCACCCAGGCCAGGCTAAATCTTTGCCATTTAGCGCACAATCATATATTCCCTTGGTATCTCAGACATTTCCTAGTGGTGGCTTTCCTTTATCCTCTTCAGTTGGCAGTTATAATTTGAACAAATCTATTAGATCTCCAATCCAATCTAAATCCTATAGAAATTTATATAGACTTTAATCTTACGGTTTTGCTACTATCAAATTACTGTGGTGAATTCTTAATTTCCAAGAGTTCTTACAAGAGCAGGAGCTTTGTCATTTCTGATGTTTTGTCCAGTGAGAAGCATAATCTTTTTTTCTGCCTTATTTTATTAATCGGGATTTTTGCATATTTTACTGTGACCTGTTATTTGCAGCTAAATCCCAATATGTTGATTGTGACATTAACTGTGACATTCAAATATTAGTTATGATATATATTAATTTTATGGTTTCATGTGTCCCAGGGCTTCTGACCCAAGTATCTTTATGTAACCAGACAACCAAGTACTCAGTTCATGTCTGTAATTACCAAAGAATTGGCAATCTAGACTACATGATGATTTTGAAAACATCACACTTCATTTAAACATTACAGGGATTTAAAGGAGAGGGAAAGGGGCCAAGAGAGAAGGGGAAGTGACCCCAGAATCAAAAAAGTTAACCATCCAGGGGCCCACACTCACACATGCACAGTCTCTCTCTCTCTCTCTCTCTCTCTCTCTCTCTCTCTCTCTATATATATATATATATATATATATATATATATATATATATATATATATAATTTGTGTGTACATAATGCATATATGTGTGCATATAAATAGTATATATATGTATACATATATAGTGTATATATGTGTGCATATATATATATATATGTTTTGTTTTGGGTTTTTTTTTTTGTTTGTTTGTTTTTCGAGGTAGGGTCTTGCTCTAGTCCAGGCTGACCTGGAATTCACTATGTAGTCTCAGGGTGGCCTTGAACTCATGGCGATCCTCCTACCTCTGCCTCCTGAGTGCTGGGATTAAAGTGTGCACCACCACGCACTGCATATATATATATATATATATATATATATATATATGGGGAATATGCATTCAAAAAGAAATTAGAAAGTAAAACCTTTGATAAAAAATTCTTACCCACTCTGCCAGAGGGAGAGGGAGACAGCCTTCAGGGAAAGCGAAAGCTCAGACTTGGAGTTCAAGTCAAAACCAGGAGAGACTAAGAGTTTCCTCCATGAATTCAAGTTCAAGTTCACATGAAGTTTAAGTTCTTGTGCTGGAAGTTTGCAGGCATGGCAAGGGTGTGATATAAGGTTGTAAATTGACCAACCAATGGAACCTGGGATTTCACTTACCAATACACAGTCAGTAGAAGTTGTACTTAGATTTGCATTTTGACCTATTCTTTGACTAGTAATATGTAGTCTGACCGTGTATGGTGACGCTGGGCAGAGGCTGTGAGCCCACAGGAAAATATCAGCTTCTCAACAGTGTACGGTGCTAGGATGTTCAGCAGGTCAGGTGTAGTAAAGGCATTTTCAACCTACCATATTTATAATTGACAGTAGTGTTGTGTGACTTTTCCTAGGGAAATTATGAACAAATTCACCCCAAGTTGGACACACTTAAGAAACAATTTCACCCAAGTCCAGCTTAGTGACCCCGTGAGTTTATTGAGGTTAATTTCAGAAGCATGGGTGAAGGAGTTACTTAAAGGAACATAGAAGACTCAAAGGCAGCTCCATCACAGAAAAGCTCACACTGGCAGAGGTGATGGCCACCAAAGCTGCATCCATGCAGCTCCCTGCGTGACTTGCACAACTCAGTCCATTGGAGAGTTTCTTCTCTCCAGCTATTAGTACTGCTCATTTAACCTTGGGAGTGGCCTTATGAATCTTGCAACTTTCACGAGCTTCCTGAGCCTTATAAATTATTTGTATTTCCTAGGCCCCTTATAAATTATTCGTATTTCCTAGGCCTCATTTCATTTATATCCTAGGTCTCATTAAGTCCCCAATCTCTTCAGGAGGGAATGTTTCAATTTAGAGGAAATAGTTACATCTAGGTTTGTTAAGATGTATTTCTCTAATGTGTATGTGTGATTCTGTTTCTCTGGAGAAGCAGTGCACTATTATACTTGGCTAACATATGTCAATGTACTTTTTAAATTTTTCTTGATAGCTTCCATAATCATAGACCATAAATCATTATGATTATCTCCCCACCCTCCCCCATATCTCTTCCCACTCTCAATTTGCCTCTGTTTTGTTTCAGTGCTATTGTCTTTTCATCCATAATGTGTAGGTATTATAAGTCACTGGAAGTCATGAATATCAAGGCCATTTTGTGTCTGAAAACTTGCACTGTAAGCAGTCCTATCCTTCCTTTGGCTCTTACAATCTTTCTGCCAACTCTTCTACAATATATCCTGAGTCTCAGGAAGTGTGATAGAGACGTCTCAGTGCTGAACACTCCACTGTTGCTTTTTCTCAGCACTATGATGTCTTTTGTATTATCCTCTGAAAAAAGAAGCTTCACAAGCCAAAAGTGAGAGTAGCATTATTATATGAGTACGCTCATTAAAAAATGTGCTTGTAAGAGAGTTTTGTTGGCACCATATATGCATTTGGCCAGACAACAGTAGTGTGACTCCCCTAGGGCCCATGAACTCCTGGGTTATAGGGGTTTTGCTAGGTCTTCAGTACCAGACATGTATTCCCTCCTGTGGAGTGGGCTTCCAGTCTAATTAGAGAGCATTCAGTTTCCCCACAATACACATGCTACTAATGCACCAGTTGGCCCATTTGGCCTGGCTGGCCAGTCTTAAGGCTTTCAAAGTCCATTGCTGTTCATCACTATTGATGACTTCTCTCTCTCTCTCATAGGGCTGCATGCAACCATAGCTTTACCCAGCTTTCTGTCAGCTGGTTAACAGGAATGAGGTTTCCAGCTCAGCTCTAGCTTGATTTCTCAGTGACCTTAAGCCCAAACATATATGGTCTTCAGCAATAGGGTCTTACCATCTCGTTCTGGTGGGCAATCAAGAGTCTTAGCAATGGCCTGTAATATTTTGGGGACCTCACGAACCTTCCTGGTCAACAACTCACTGGAAGGTATAGCATCCCTGGCACTGAAGTTTTCCTGGTAACAATCTTTGGTTACTGGCTGTGCCAATATATAAGGGAGAACATACAGTGTTTCGATTCCTGGGCCTGAGTTACCTCATTTAGTATGATCCTTTCTAGATGAGCCTTGAGCTAAGTAAGTTAGATATTATTCTCCTAGTAATTTCTCGGAAAAGACTGAACTCAGCTTGCTTAATGATACACAGATGATAATGCTATCATTTATAAATATCCTATGACACCAGTATTCATAAGAGGTATTTCAAAAAAAATCTTGTAAGTTGAAAACTACTTTCAATTATTCTGTATTTTTAGCTTTTACTTAAATGAAAAATGAAAGTTAGAGGAGAGGCATAGATAACATACCTATTAACTTCTTTTTGCCTTCAAGATACAATGGCAGGTACATTAAAGAAAAAAGTTAAAATTTATGATCTGAAATGTAGGTTCAAACATGTCTATTTCATCAACTATTTAACTTGGAAAGTTCCAGATCAATGAGAGTCTCATGTTTTAAGGGGAGGCACTCCTGATATACAATACCCAAAGTTCTCCTCTGGTCTCCACACATACATGTATCCATTCATGAGGCATGTATAAACACACACACACACACACACAGAGAGAGAGAGAGAGGTTTGAATTAATCTGTTTTAAATGTTCTTGGAAAACATTTTCAACAAATGTACAGTATTATTCATTTGTCTTCAATTTACTACTCTAAATTTTATACATACTCAATATTATGTATTTACTAGTATTTTTAAAATTAGTTCTACATGTGCTTCCCAAGCTTAGGTCTGAACTTTGTGAAAATAATCATTTGTGCAGATTTTTGTAACTCTTAGCACTATACATACTTTCATAGTCATACTTCATAGACACAGATGGAGAACAAGGACAAGTTGATGAATTAAACTTGTTCAGAGCTATTTTAAAGGAGATCAAGTAGGAAGGAGACAACTCTAATGCTGGCTCTGAAAAGACTATGTGGTGTGTTGGGTCTGATGTTAAAATCCAGAGATATACCAAATGACCAACTCTGTTTGTCTTTTACTTCAACCTTAAAATAAGAATTACTGAAAATTATTTCAGGAAGTAAGAAGAGTGCTATCATGTGGCTGGAATTTTAAGTGACTTAACTAAAATTACCAACATATTTTAGCATTATGTATATAATCCCTCTGCCCACCCCAGAGTCCATTTTCAAAGTGTATGCTCAGAATCTCTATATCTTCTACCTAAAGATGGTTACTGGCAAAGGAAGATTTTTTTCAGTCCATATACCAATGGGCAGAGCAGCTTAGAAATGTCTAATTGGTGTTTCTAGGTATACACACTAGAAAATTTAGGACAGTAGTTTATATAAAACTTTCACCCCAATGTGACTCCTTAGAAGTAATTCTAATCTCAACTACCTCTCAGAAAATCCCCAGTGAGGTGGTGCCCCAATTTTCCATAGTAGTATGCCACAGACACTTGCTTAACTGACTGTTCTTTCCTATCTCACTTTCCAATTTTCCCAATGTCTTAACAGACTTCCTAGGAGAATCTTCCAAATGACATGCTTGTCCCTGTAAACTTTTGGGAAAAGCCAAGCTATATAAAAATCCCTGTTTGCCAATTTCCCTTATGGAAGAAAATCAGACAGGAAGAGAGGTTGCTGATGGTTTCTCTGTACCACATGTATACATAGGAAAGATAAAAATCACTTAACAAAATATTATGGTTATTGAAAAGAAAAGGCTTCTTATAGTATAGAAATTTATGCTTATATATTTATGAATAAAAATAGAGATATATTCATATAACAGAATATTACACAGAGGGTAAGTTGATGTATATACTTTTATGGGCTATTATACTTTGGCAATAGTGAATTCATTTCAGACATATGCAAATTTATAACTAACAAAAATATAACATTAAAGCAAAAAAAGGAAAATTTCTGTAGACTTACTCCAATATAAAGTTAAAAACTCCTTAACAGAGTGCTTAGGGACTGTGTCAGTGACTTTCCCATTGCTCTTAAGCAGCTTAAGGAAAGTAAGAGTTCATGTCAGCTATGTTTCAAAGGGATAGAATAATCCATCATGGCAGGCTGGAAGTCAAGAATCAGAGAGTAAACAGGAAGTGGGGGCAAGCTATAAAACCTCAAGACGTTCTACCCCTCTCGACTCACTTCCTCTAATAAAGCTCCAGTTTCCACAACTTTCCCAGAGTGCCACAAGCTGGGAACCATATAAGCATAATGAGGCCACATGGGGTAGAGATGGGTGGCGTGGGTGGTATTTTACATTGAAACAACAACAGAGACATAAACTTTAAAGATAAAACTAAGAAATAAACGAAAAACCATAAAATTTAAGAAAATGATGACTACTAGGGAAAATGAAGGATATTGGGTCAGGCAAGTTCTCCTGGGAACTTCTGTCCACAAGCAAGGCTTTTCCCTTCATGTGGGTAGTGGTTCACATGAATCCAAGCTGTCATGCTTCTCACCACTGCCATCATTTTTATTAGTATCATTTCAGTTTGTTCACTATCTGATAAGATATTGTTTAGAGAGACTTCCAACAGCATAATGGCATATGAATTTTTTTGCTGCTATCATTGCTTCAGTATATGACTGAAACAAGAATTGAATTAAGTTTTTCAACACTGGAATGAGAAGCAAAGGAAAGATAAGTAACGGGCTAGGCTTTTTTTTTCTCACCAGTTTAGCCTTCCTTTAGTTAGAGATGTCATGGCTCACTTTCAGTGAACTAGTTCAACACACAGTAATGGGATGATGCTTTTCTCTTTTCTTAAAATTTATTTTTGTGAAGTCAGCATTTTCACACAAAAGACCTGAATATTCATTTCAGATATGTTGTTCATTGGCTTCATTCAATGTGATGTAAAACACTTAACTGGAGTCTCAGAAAGAGCAGAAAACCAGAGGCCTCTACCCCTGTGAATATCCTTTAAAACATCACTCCACTGTTCTCCTCATGCTATTTTTCTAGCAACCAAAACCACTGGGACCTCTGTAGAGGTTGGTTTGTTAAGCAAGGGGCTGAGCAAACAGAAGATATAATGAGTTTTATCTGCAAAGTAATCTGTCATAAATAATAAATCCATCATCCTCAGTGATCCCCAGTTTCTCTTCACCTGGGGCACCCAAACAAACAAACAAACAAACAAACAAAGCAACTTCAGTCATAACCCCTGTTGAATCCAAGGATATAACTGAGCAAAAGATCAGATAAAGCATTCCTTATGACTGTACAAACATGGGTCCAAGCTTACTGACATAAAATCACAGGGGAGTCTCTGCCTCATGGATTCCCTCTAGCTCTTTTCTCATTTCCATGCTGAGTGTTCAGAGTTGCTTCCACATCTCAGCCAAACAAGCATGGTTTATAAATCATGTAACACACGGGTATCTCTGGGTCATCTGCAAGACCCATCTCAGGTCCTGGCCTTTCTCTTTAAACAGTCTCTTTATGCTTCAGTAGTAACAGGATGCTCTTTGAAGACACAAATATTTATTTTGTGCATAGTTTCACCAACTGCTATGCTGTTTACCTGATGACTCATTTAAAGCAGACATTTTAGGGGATCATCACGACAGCCATGAGGAAGAAGCACCACAGTGAGAAGCAAACAGAGTAAGACAGTGGAAAAGGATGAAAACAACTAAAGATGGAGGAGCAGAAGATCCAGGCTGTCCTGTCTGCTGGGCAGAGCCCCTTCACCTCCATCTAGGTCCCAGAGTCAGAAAATTAGCCTTGGTCTTTTCTTCAGCTATTTACTTTCTAGTCATCCTTGGACAACTAAAATTATTTAAGAAAATCAAACAAAAGGTTTTTTTTACATGTATATGATGATGTGTGATTGAAGTGTTTGGTACTGATTTTTTTTTTTTTTACAACTGCTCTGGAACAAAATCTGACTGACGTAGGACTCTCCACAGTGACGATTTCACCTCTTTATTCCTCAGACTATAGATCAAAGGGTTCAACATAGGTGTAACCAAGTTATTCAGGACCTGGACTGTTGCATCCAAGGAGGGGCTGGGGGTGGGCTGCAGGTAGATGAGGACCACTGGCATGTAGAAGAGCAGGATGGCTGTGAGGTGGGCGCTGCAGGTGGAGAAGGCTCTGCGTCGGCCCTCTGCAGAGCGGATCTGCAGGATGGAGCAGACAATGCAGCTGTAGGAGGTGAGGATGAGGAGGAAACAGCTGAGCGGCATGAGCCCCACGCTGATGAACCCCACCATCTCCAGAGCTGATGTGTCTGCACAAGCCAGCTTCAG
>PVHP010011045.1:0-46060 GCA_004024765.1 Zapus hudsonius
GGGGCAGAGAGGGGGTGAGAAGCCTGGAGGGGGAAAGGACGAGGACAACATTGGGGGGGGTGAGGGGAGGCACTGGGCAGGGATGAGGACAGCACCCCGGAGGGGGTGAGACAGCCCGGGGGTGGGGGGATGAGGATAGCACTGGAGGGGGGCAACGAGGATAGCACCCCGGAGGGGAGGACAGCACCCCGGAGGGGGTGAGACACCCCGGGGGGGACGAGGACAGCAACCCGGGGGGGGGTGAGACACCCCGAGGGGAGGAGGACAGCACTCTGGTGGGGACGAGGACAGCACCCCGGAGGGAGTGAGACAACCCGAGGGGGAGGAGGACAGCACCCCGGGGGGGTGAGACACCAAAGGGGGTGAGGACAGCACCCCGGAATCTAATGAGCGAGCCGGGACCGGAAGCCCCGGCCGGCCTCGCGCGACCAACGGCCGGGCCGTCGCTACCTCTCCGAGAAGGTCCTCGCCAGCAGCCACACGATGAGCGGCAGGTTGTCGCGCTCGTTGTACGTGGGCAGAAGCACCGAGTACTTGTCCCTCGGCGGCGGACGGACACGCGCCTCGGCCCGCCGCCCGCCCCCACCGCCAGGGCCGCGACTCGCCTTTGCCGACGCCATGGCGGAACTGCGCGAGGCGCCGGAAGCGGAATGACGTCACCAGGAGCGGACCGTACCACCTTCGGGAAGAGAGAGGGGGAGAGAGGCAGGGAGGACGTGCGACTTCACGGAGATCTCGTTTCGACAGGCCTTCCGCCGGAAGTTTCCAGAAGTCGTGAATGTACTCAATGCGATCTGAAGGTTTCTTTCTGGAAATTTCTATTTGTTACATTTCCCCTAATTCGTGTAGCGTTTTGGTTTATTCCAGTCGCTTAGGGAGGGAGGAGGGGTTTAAAAAAAATCAGAAGACCAGAAACGGAAGTCCCTCCCACACCCATTTCCGGAGAGAGCTGGCGGCCATGGCCGCCGACGAGGACGTCGTCGCCTTGCAGGCTGAAGTCTCCCAGCGTGAGGAGGAGCTGAATGCTCTGAAGCGGAGGTTGACGGCGGCTCTCGCGGCGTCGGGCCGGGAGTCCGAGCGGGTCCCGCCGCCGCCGCCGCTGCCGCTCAGGGCCTCGCTGTCTCCAGACGAGATCCGGCGCTACAGCCGCCAGCTGCTGCTGCCGGAACTGGGCATGCGCGGACAGCTGCGCCTGGCGGGCGCGTCGGTGCTGGTGGTGGGCTGCGGCGGGCTGGGCTGCCCGCTGGCCCAGTACGTGGCGGCGGCGGGCGTGGGCCGCCTGGGCCTGGTAGACCACGACGTGGTGGAGACGAGCAACCTGGCCCGCCAGGTGCTGCACGGCGAGGCGCTGGCCGGCTGCTCCAAAGCCTGGTCGGCCGCCGCGGCGCTGCGCCGGCTCAACTCGGAGGTGGAGTACGTGCCCTACGCGCACGCGCTGAGCCCGGACACGGCGCTCGAGCTGGTGCGCGCCTACGACGTGGTGGCCGACTGCTCGGATAACGTGCCCACGCGCTACCTGGTGAACGACGCGTGCGTGCTGGCCGGCAGGCCGCTGGTGTCGGCCAGCGCCCTGCGCCTCGAGGGTCAGCTCGCGGTGTACCACCACGGCGACGGGCCGTGCTACCGGTGCGTCTTCCCGCGACCCCCGCCGGCCGACACGGTGACCAGCTGCTCGGACGGAGGGGTGCTGGGGGTCGTGCCCGGGGTGCTGGGCTGCCTGCAGGCGCTGGAGGTGCTCAAGATCGCCGCGGGGCTGGCTCCGTCCTACAGCGGCTGCCTGCTGCTCTTCGACGGCCTCGGGGGTCACTTCCGTCGGATCCGGCTGCGGGGACGCAGACCCGACTGCGCCGTGTGTGGCCCGCGGCCCTCGGTGACCGCCCTGCAGGACTACGAGGCGTTCTGCGGGGCCTCGGCCACCGATCGGTGCCGCTCGCTGCGGCTGCTGAGCCCGCACGAGCGGGTGTCTGTGCGCGACTACCGGCGGCTGCTGGACTCCGGAGCGCCGCACTTGCTGCTGGACGTCAGGCCCGCGGTGGAGGTGGACATCTGCCGCCTGCCCCACGCCCTGAGCATCCCTCTGAAGCTGCTGGAACGGCGGGACGAGGACGGCCTGAGACGCTTGGGGGAGGCCGTCCGGGAGGGGAAGCGGGGCGCTGGGAACGGAGCCCCTCTCGACGTCTATGTGATCTGCAAGCAGGGCAACGACTCCCAGAAAGCCGTGAGGCTCCTGCGGTCCTTTGCCGAGTTCGACTCCCTGCCGATTCGGGACGTGGCGGGGGGCCTCATGGCCTGGGCCACCCAAATCGACGGGACGTTTCCGCAGTACTGAGGTGACCTTTCCAGTAATGCCTGGAAGAGCCCGGGATTTTACAGTATCTGAATATACGGACTCCTTTATGGTGGGAGTCTTCTGGGGGTATCCGATGAAAACATGAGCGGATTATAGTGCTTTCTCAGAACTGCCGTGCGTGTTTTATTTTTATATTGAATGGCGAGGATAGAGGGAAACAGACAACGGATGCACCAGGGACTCTTACTGCTGCAAATGAAATCTTGACTATGGGGGTACTGGGGAATCAGACTCGGTTAGCAGGCACTGGAAGGAAGCCTTTAACTGCTGGGCTAGCTCCCCAGCCTGCCTTGCGTTTGTGACACCCCACAGGGTACCTAGAACACGTGATCCCACTTGTCCCACTCAATGTGAAATCATCTATTTTACACCTGGAGTGAAGGTGTAGGTGTAATAAACATCGCCCAACTGAATTGGTCGCAGGCAGTAAACTTACCTTCGGGTCTTTTTTTCTTGTGTGTGTGTAATATGTGGGTGGGTGGTCGGTACCCATGTGCTCGATGGCCTTCAGGGAGAGAGAGGGGCCTTGCCTGTGGTGGCTGGAGCAGGCCGTGAGGTGTCCTGTGTTCCATCATCTGCCCAGTCTCTTCTGCCTGAATCTCGTACTGGTATTAGAGAGTGCTGTTTTTTATGAGCTATGGAGGTTCCCTGGTCTTTGCTCCTAAGAATTTTGAGTGACGGTAAAGGTGTGTTATGCCTTTTTCAGTTCTTCTGGCCTCCATGCTTGCGTAGGACGTGTACTTCTTAGCTGCCTCTCCAGCCCCTCAGCTGCTTTCTTAAGACGATCCAAATTCGGGTCTTGGTTCCATGGAAATGACAATATGAATATGTAAAGTGCTTTCATGGCCTGGGAGCTGGTTGCTCTAGTGCTCTGACTTAACTTCAGAGGGAAACCCTGATAAGTTGCTAATAATTGATGCAGGTCTGTAACCCAGCTACCTGAGAAACTGAGGCAGGAGAATGGACAGTTCAAAGCCTCTTGACATGTGTGCCAGGGAACTGAACTCCGGGTTACAGAGCCAAGTGCATAGGCCAGGTGAGATCCTATCTCAAAGCTAGGTGTGGTTGGGCACAACCTTTAATTTCAGCACTAGGAGGAAGAGGTAAGGGATCCCAGTGAGTTTCAGGTCAGCCTGGGCTAGAGTGAGACCCTACCTTGAAAAAGCAGAAATGAAAATAGGGCTGGAGAGAGGGCTTCGTGGTTAAAGGCACTTGTGCAAAGTTTGCCAACTGGTTTGATTGCTCAGCACCCACATGAATATTAGAAAAGTAAACCACCAGGCGTGGTGGCACAAGCCTTTAATCCCAGCACTCAGGAGGCAGAGGCTGGAGGATCTTAACTGTTGAAAAATCTCCCTAGCTCTTCACCTTTTTTGTTTGTTTGTTTTGGTTTGGTTTTTCAAGGTAGGGTCTCACTCTAGTCCAGGCTGACCTGGAATTCACTATGTAGTTTCAGGGTGGCCTTGAACTCACTGTGATCCTCCTGCCTCTGCCCCCCCCCCCCCCCCAGTGCTGGGATTAAAGGCATGTGCTACCACACCCGGCTTTGTCACCTTACTTTTTGAGACAGGGTCTCTCAATCTGGAACTCACCATTTTAGTAGACTAGCCAGCAAGCTCTAGGGGCTCTTCTACCTCCCCAGTGCTGGGGCCAGCCATGCAAGCAGAAGGGGTTTTGTGTTACAGATAGGACAGCAACTCACTTCAGCCCAAAAAACATAGTTTATGCTGGTGATAGTATTCAGCAAAATCAAGGCCCTTCTGTGCCCAGCACCTAGAACTGCATTCACATTCATGAAACTCCACAACTAGGGGCAGAGAGCTCTGCTAATGTGTAATGAGAGGCCAGCCTGGGTGAGTTCCAAGTCAGCCTGAGTTAGAGTGAGACCCTGACTTGGAAAAAAAACACAAGGTTCTCCAGCAGGCTGTGTATGCTCCGAACCAGTGTACTGTTTCTCCTAGAGCCCAGATCCACGGGTCCAGGAATCAAGGCGTGGAAGTGGGAATGGCACCACTTACCATCACCCCAAGTGACCCATTAGCCAAATTTTTTGCTTCCTGTTCCTGCAACCTTATGCTCCGCTGGCCTAGAAGTCTTGGCTCGAGAAGGGGGAGTGCTTTTGCCAGGAGGTACAGAGAACATTCCATTGAACTGGAAGCTAAGACTTCCCCCTGGCCACTTTGGGCTCCTGATGCCCTCTGGTCAACAGGCCAAGAAAGGAGTTACATTGTTAGCAGGAGTGATTGATTCAGACCACCAGGAAGAAATTGGACTGCTCCACAATGGAGGCAAGGAAGAGTATGTCTGGAGTGCAGGAGACTCTATAGGGCGCCTCTTGGTGTTCAGTCCAAGTGGCTGGAGGCCTCAGCAGTCCCAATCCAGCACTGATGGCTCCCTGGGAAGCACCCAAGGGCTGCTCTTCAGTCCATGATGTGAGGCTGAGGAAACAGTTCCAATGTCCAGGAAGGGTAGGAGAGCAGGATGTGAGTGCAAGTCATGAACAAGCACCAGCAGTTGGGGGAGGAGGAGCTTCCCTTCTCAAGTTTCTTTATATTTAGTCCCCTTCTGGGGGTAGGGCTCTGGAGAAGGGACCTCCTCCCTTCTTCAAAATCCCAAAAGGATTTTGTCAATCTGTTCGGCAGGCAAGATCAGAGACCCACCCAAGATTACTGTGGATTATTACATAGATCAAGTAGACAAATTTAACCATCACAAATCCCAAATAAAACAAAATAAACACTTTGAGTCAGGGTCTTGCTATGTAGCCTTGATTGACCTAGAACGTGCAACCCTCCTACCTGGACCATAGGATGTACCATGCCTGCCTCAAATTTCAGTTTTTTGTGGGCTGGAGAGATGGCTTAGTTGTTAAGGTTGCAAAGCAGAAGGACCCAAGTTCGATTCCCCAGTACCCATGTAAAGTCAGTTACACAAGGTGGCACATGTGTCTGGAGTTTGTTTGCAGTGGCTGGAGGTCCTGGTGCCCATTCTCACTCTCTGCCTCTTTCTCTCACTCTCAAATAAATTTTATTACAGGCCAGAGAGGAAAACAGAAAAGGGATTTCTGAAAGGATGTAGCCCGGGCACTTGTCTGCTTCCAGGGAAGGCTTCTTGGAGAAAAGATCAGAGACAGGAGGAATGTACAGGAGGCAGATGAGCCAGCAAGTGAGGAGGCTCAAGTTGGGGTCTTTGGTGTCAATCCTGGGACCCCAGGGTCTCATGCAAGTGCTGTATCGTTGAGCTGCATCCCTGGACCTCTTCTTTGTTTTAATCTTTAGGGTCTCACTCAGTTGCCCAGGCTACCCTTTGATTTACTCTGTAGCCCAGACAGGTCTTGGACCTCCAATCTTCCCACCTCAGCCTCCTGAGTAACTGGGGCTACAGGTCAGTATCTGCCAGTGCCTCATTCTCTCCCTCCCCCATCTCTTCCTCTTTCTTAGACACAGTCTCACTATATACCCAGGCTGGCCTCAAACTGGCAGCGATCCTCCCACCTCAGCCTCCAGAGTGCTGGGATTCCAGTGGGCGCATGCTGGGGTTTGCCAATGCTTCTTACCGGACCCCTGGAGTGACTTCCTCAGCACTGGACTGGGTTCTCCATGGCATTGAATTAAGACAGCTTTCTGTCCTGAAATTCCCTTTTACTTCTATCTCAAATTATGTTGTGATTAGCCATTCCATGTGGCTCATTAGTGGTTTGGTAATGGGATTCAATAAACTTCCACAGTAAAAGCCAACAGCACATTCGGGTTTGAATATAAAGCTTTATTACATTCCAAAGGTTCCCTCATAACTGGAAGTGCAGGTACATTGAAGTCCAGTGGAATTAAAGTCTGGACTCAAATTTCTTTGCTCTTATGAGCGGCAAGAGGAAATTAATTAGATCCAGATTCATCCTGCCTTGTTGCTTCCCCTGCTCAGGCTCAGCCATATAGGTTCTAAGGAGGGGCCCCTTCAGTAGCTGCAGCCCAGCCTGGCTCCCCTTCAGCATCTCATGGGGATAATGAGTCCTCTGGGACGTCTTTTTATTTTTATTTTTTTATTTTAAAAATATGTTATTCATTTTCAAGCAGAGATACAGAGAGAGAGAGAGCACACCAGGGCCACCACCTTGTGGGTCTGGCTTATGTGGGTCCTGAGGAATTGAACCAGGAGCCTTAGGCACTGGAGGCAAGTGCCTTAACCGCTGATCCATCTCTCCAGCCCTGGGACTTCTTTTTAAAGGGTGAAAGAATGACAAGGACAGCAGCACCAGCTCCATGACACTCTCAGGCAAGTGCCGGAACCACAGAGCCATCTCTCCAGCCCAGCCCCCATGGCACTTTCAAAGGAAGCCATCGTCCACTCTGAGAAGGGTGTGGAAGGAGAGTCAATCAAAATTTAAGATGTTATGAATAAGCCATATGGAAACCTACTTCTTTGCTAGGTGATATGTATGTTAAAAAGAGAAAGAGTTTGGGCAGAAGTGCCCTGTAAAGCTGCCTAGGAGCCATCGATTGTTAGAAAGATTTCTATGCCAGGGGTGGGATGCCTGCTGGGGAGTTGTTGGCAGGGCTGTAGTTACCTCCTCATTGTTGGACAAACATCTGACCAGAAGCAGCTGATGGGAGGAAAGGGTTTATTTCAGGTGCTCAGGATACAGGTCAGAAGCTGGCTCACTCCAGCATACATACACAGAGGAGGGAGGGAGAGAGAGAGAGATAAGTAGGGAGCTTAATCTTAATCAAAAATACCTCAGGTGCCCAGTACTGGAAAGGCAGAGGTAGGAGGATCACTGTGAGTTCAAGGCCAGCCTGGGACTACAGAGTGAGGTCTAGGTCAGCCTGGGCTACAGTGAGACTACCTGGAAATCAAAGGAAAAAACCTCAGGTTATGGGGGACACACATTTACATTCAAGCCAGCACATCCAGGGAAACCCCTGATGCTCCCAAAACATTACAGGTTTTTGCCAAGGCTCTTGGTTGCCCACCAGAACTAGATGGAAGACCCTATTGCTGATGACTCCACATCGTTGGGGTGCAGGTCGCTGAGAAATCATACTGGAGCTGAGCTGGAAGCCTCTGACTTACAGCTGTCAGGATTCTGGAAAGAGCCATGCAGTATACAGGCTTTGAGGAGAAAAGTCATCCATAGTCTTTGTTGTTTTCTCCTCCGGGGGCGCCCTGGGCCACCAGCGGAGGGAAAACGGAGAAGCGGGGAGCCGATGTGAGCTGTCCGCTGTCCGCTTTCTCAGGGCTGGGGCTCACAGAGCTGGGGGGATGGCGCAGGGGGGGTCCAGTGAGCAGATGCATATTGTATATCCACTTGGTTCTTTATTCAGTTGGGGGACTTACATTTTATAGGAAAAAGGGGGTCAGGGGCATGGGGAATGGGGAAGAGAAAAGGAGATTGGTTGATGGGGGTGGGGAGTTGGCCGCCTGCACTGGGATAGGTGGGTGGGGACAGCATGAGAATACTTCATGTGGGGGCCATGAGTGGCAGGAAATACGTGATGCTAGCCACTGTCGGGTCTGTGGGGATGGGTACAAGGAAGTTTTTCTTTTTTTTTTTTTTTTTTTTGAGGTAGGGTCTCACTCTAGCCCAGGCTGACCTGGAATTCACTCTGTAGTCTCAGGGTGGCCTTGAACTCATGGCGATCCTCCTACCTCTGCCTCCCAAGTGCTGGGATTAAAGGCGTGCGCCACCACGCCCAGCACAAGGAAGTTTTTCTGATACCCAATGCCAGTCATGGTGAGATGGAAATGTTGGTTTCTGTGGCTAGCCCATGGGAGTGGAAGTCAAGGTAGGTGGAGCCGGGAAACGCCTACCGAATTATCGAGGTTTCACCTCACTCATACATCCTTAACCCTTTGTTCTCCGTGCCCTCAGTAGCAGCGCCAACAGGCAGTGCCCAACAAGTCTTAACCAGCAGTGGACCCCACAAGCTTTATGGCTGGCCAGCCAGGCTAAATGTACCAACCAGTGCAATGGTGGCATGCCTGTTTTTGGGGAAAACAATGGTTTTCTTATTGGATTTGAGGCCTGCTCCATGGGAGGGAATTCATGCCTGGTACTGAAAATATTGTCAAAAGCTTACTGCTGGGGCAGTCATAAACCCTAGGGGAGAAACTTAATGGTTGTCTGGCTAAATGGATACATTCTGATCACCAAACTACCCTATAAACACATATATTAATGCTACTCTCACTTTTGGTTGGAGTTTTCATTTCAGATGCTGGTGACGACTGAAAAATGAACAAAGTGCTGAGAAGAAGTGACAGTGGAGTGCTCAGCACTAAGTGATTGTCTCTATCACACCCTCCAAGGCTCAGGGTCCATGGCCAAAGAGGTGGTGGAAGGAATGTGAGAGGCCTTTAAAGGAAGGAGAGGCGTGCTTACAAGGCTGTCTTCCTGACACATAGTGGCTGTGGTATTCGTTACCTCACAGTGGCTCACACTACCTTCATAATTGGGAAGAAGGGTTCAGTGTGTGGGGATTTGGGAGGAGAAGAAAAATATTGGGGGGGGGTTCGATTCAGATGTTCCCCATAAACTTATGTGCTCTGAACACTTGATCCCCAGCTGATGGCAACCTTGTTGGGTGTGTTGTTGGGGGCGGGCTTATGGGGGTTGTTGTAGTCAAGTTGCTCTGTTGTTGCACAGAAAGAACCCAAACAAAAATGGCTTGTGGAGGAATGGGTTTATTAGGCTGACGGACTCGAGGGGGAGACTCCATCCTGGCAGGGAAAACGATGGTAAGAGCAGTGGGGTGGACATCACCTCTGCCACAGCACTGCAAACAATGGCAGGAAGGTGTGCCAAATACTGGTAAGGGGAAGCTGGCTTATAACCCCTTAAGTCTACCCTCAACAACACAGCTCCGTCGAGGCTGTAAAACCCAAATTGCCATCAGCTGAGGATCGATCACTCAGAACACATTCATTTGTGGGGGACACCTGGATCAAACCATGACAGGGCTTCTAGCCAGCTTCCCCTTGCCAGTGTTTGGAACACTCTCCTGCTGCTGCTGTCCACCTGCTGTTGACCAGGAGGTGATGTCCACCCTCTGCTCATGCTGTCGTTTTCCCTGCCATCAGGGAGCTTCCTCTTGAGTCTGTAAGCCAAAATAAACCCACTCCACAGCAGCTTTTGTTCGGGTTCTTTCTGCGCAGCAACAAGAAAGCTGATTACATGGGGGGGGGGTTATGGTCATGATATATTTTCTATATTTATAAAAGTTGTCAGTAAAAAGTTTTTAAAAAGTAAAAATAAAATTTTTGTCTTGGGTGTCTGCAGGCCTTTTGGTGGAGTCCACCCTGTAGCATTCTGGGTCTCTGCCAGGCTTCTTGTCCAGGGTCACTGGGCCTGAGGGGCCACATCTACCACTGTCATTCATTCCACATTACCATCAGGAGAGCTGACATTTGATGATGACAGTGGCTGGCCCATCCCCTGGCACCAGGCCTTCTTGTCGTGTATTAAAACTCTCCAAAATGATGCCTGTGGTTGTTGCCAAGAGCAAGGGTGTGTGGAACTGTGGGCTATCATCCTCAGGCGTTGACACCACCGCCACCACCTTGGAGGTGACACGATGAGGCAGCTGTTGCAGGACCCCTGCTGAGGGGTGCTGGCAGGTTTGGAATGGCTCTGGGCCAGGGAAGAGACTTCACCCTTTGTGTGCACACCTCCCACTTACTGAGAACCTTCCCCAGGGACTGGGGCAGGCCCTCCACTGCCTCCAAATGCTCTCTGGTTAATGAGTCCTGAGTGGGAGCCCTTGGTCCTGGGAGGAAGGGTGGGTTCCCGAAACACCCCTCCTTTCTTCAGCAATATGCCTGCTTTTCTTGCTTATCTCTTCTAGCAGGAACCTCTGCACAACCTGTTCACCTTGACCCGAGTCCTTTCCTCTGGCACCAGCATGATTACATTAAATGTTTTTCATTATTGTACAAAATAATGGGTTTTGTTATGACATTTTCACATATATATGAAAAATATATATGGTATATGGAAAAACATGTGAAATATATATATATATATATATATATATATATATGTATCATTGTATCTTGCTCACCTTTACCCCTATGACCCTCCATGTGCCCCCTTGTGCTGTTCCCCTTCTTTCCCCTAAATAGTGCCCCTTTCGTGGTTAGATGTATATGTAAATATTGTTAAATTTAGATACCACATATGAGAAAAACATGATATTTGTCTTTCCTCCATCACCATCTTTTCTGTGAGCTACACAACCAGCCTTATGTCTTGTTTTGTTTATTTACTTATTTATTTGGAGAGAGAGAGAGGAGGGGGAGGCAATGAATATGAATGAGCCCACCAGGGCCTCTTGCCCCCGCAGACAAACTTCAGATGCATGCTCCACTTGTGTGTCTGGCTTTCCGTGGGAACTGGGGAATTAAACCCAGGCTGTCAGGCTTTGCAAGCAAATGGTTTAATCACTGGGCATTCTCTCCATCCCTCTCTCTTTTATTTTGATGTCATTATCTTTTCCTCCTGGTATGAAGGGCCTGTGTAGGAAGTGTCAGGCACTTCGAGGTCATGAATATCAAGGCCATTCTGTGTCTGAAAGACAACATTGTAAGTAGTCCTCCCCTTCCTTTGGCTCTGACATTCTTTCTGTCACTTCTTCCACTATGGACCCTGAGCCTTGGAGGGTGTGATAGAGATGTCCCAGTGCTGAACACTCCGCTGTCACTTCTCAGCACTATGGTGACTTTTGAATCATCCCAGAGGCCACTTCCATCTGAAAAGAGAAGCTTCTCCAAACAAAAGTGAGAGTAGCATTAATGTATGGTTATAAACACTAAAAAAGTGCTTACAGGGCAGTTTGGTGAGAATAATATATGCATTTAGCCAGACGAGAGAGACAGAGAGACAGAGAGTGAGTATAGGCGTGCCAGGGTCTCTCGCCACTCACTGCAAACAAACTCCAGTCACACATTCCACTTTGTGATTTGGCTTTATGTGGGTGCTGGTGAATTGAATCCTGGCCATCAGGTCCTGTAAGCAAGTGCTTTGTACAACTGAGCCATCTTCCCGGTTCTAATGTGTCTTTTTATTTATTTAACAAACCACTGAGTCTTAACTGGAGTTGTGTGTCTGCAGAAGCATGCATGGGCAATTTACCAGTGGCTACACCACTGAAGAGAATGTCTCCCTCTCTCCAGCAACTATTAGCTGCCAGTAACTCCTCAGGGAGAGGAGGAGCTCTCCTCCTCCATCCACTGTGGGATGTTGCTGGTTCAAATCCTACGCATGCTGTGTGCAGTCAACAGCAGCTGCTGTGAGTCCATGAGTGTGATGTTCATGCCCAGGAGTCAGAGCTCCACAGCACTCCTCCCCATCCTCTGGCTCCTACATTCTTCCCACCCCTTCTTCCACAATGTTCTGGGACTCTCTTGACCCCTCCTACTCTTATTTCCATTCCCCATCTGTCAGCTGACCCATGGCTCAACTTTCAGAGTTGTGTTCAGAATCTGTCTGTCTGACCACCTCCCTGGGAACAGTCAGCACTGTCACCTCCCTGTGAACTGCCTCTGTCACTTGCCAGCCTCTACTCCCCTCTTATGCTCCTATCTGTTCTCTCACAGCCAATGGAGGGAGCCTGTAACCTTGAGCTTCCACAACTTTGTGTGTGTGCTTGTTTGCATGTGTGTGCATGTGGAGGTCAGAGGTCAATGGTGGGTGTTTTCCTAAATTGCTTCTCCCTCCCTCCTTCCTTTCCTCCCTCTCTTCCTCTCTCCCTCCCTCTCTCCCTCCCTTCCTTCTTCCTTCCTTCTTCCTTCCTTCCTTCTTTCCTTCCTTTCTTTTTATTCTTTTGATGCAGGTTCTCTCTCTAGCCCAGGCTGACTTGGAATTCAATCTGTAGTCCTAGACAGGCCTTGAACTCACATTGATCTTCTAACCTCTGCCTCCTAAATGCTGAGATTAAAGGCACATGTCACCATGCCCATTTTCCCATTTGGTTTATTTCTTTCTTCCTTTTCGTTCTTTCCTTCCTTCTTTTCTTTCTTTATTTCCTTCCTTTCTTTTGTTTCTTTTTAAACATTTTATTGACAGCTTCTATAATTATAGACAATAAACCATAATTCCCTCCCCACCCCATCTTTCCCCCTCAAATGTCCCCCATCATATCCCCTCCCCCTCTCTGTTAGTCTCTGTTTTGTTTCAGTGTCATCATCTTTTCCTCCCATTATGTGAAGGTATTGTCAGGCATTGGGAAGTCATGAATGTCAAGGCTATTTTGTGTCTGGAAGTTTGTGTTGTAAGAAGTCCTATCTTTCCTTTGACTTTTATAATCTCTCTGTCACCTCTTCCACAATAGACCCTGAGCCTTGGAGGGTGTGATAGAGATGTCCCAGTGCTGAACACTCCACTGTCACTTCTCAGCACTATGGTGATTTTTGAGTCAGCCTGATGGTCACCACCATGTGGAAAGAGAAGTTTCTCTAGCCAGAAGTGAGAGTAGCATTAATATATGGGAATACTTATTAGAAAAAAAATGCCTATAAGGCAGTTTGGTGGGCAGGATATATGCATTTAGCCAGACACCAGCAGCTGTTGCTCCCCTAGGGCCCGTGACCTCCCCCACCAAAGGCTTTTTAGGTTTTAGTTCCAGGCATCCATTCCCCAGTACCCATGTCAAGACAGACGCAGAGGGCTGGAGAGATGGCTCAGCGGTTAAGGCATTTGCCTCCAGTGCCTAAGGCCCTGGGTTCAATTCCCCAGGACCCACATAAGCCAGACCCACAAGGTGGTGGCCCTGGTGTGCTCTCTCTCTCTCTCTCTCTCTCTCTCGTCTGTATCTCTCTCTGCTTGAAAGTGAATAAATAAATTAAAAAAAAAAAGACAGACGCAGAAAGTGTCACATGTATCTGGAGCTCATTTGTAGAGGCAAGAGGCCCTGGCATGTCCACTGTCTCTCCCTCAAATAAATCTATAAACAAATATTTTTTAAAATAGCACCTCTAGGGTGTAGAGATGGTTCAGTGATTAAGAGCACCTGAGACCACTCAAGTTTGATCTCCCAGAACCCAGGTAAACAGCTTGGTGTGGCCATGCATGTCTGTAACCTCAGCCATATAGGGGGCAGAGACATAAGAAATGCTGGATGTCGCTGGCTGTAATGACCTGCTTGTTGCTGGGACTAAACACCAGGCCAGAAGCAGCTTAGAAAAGCCAAGGGTTTACTTCCGGCTGACAGGTTTGTTTCTTTAAACTTTTTATGGATAGCTTCCATAATTTTAGACCATAAACCATTATGATTCCCTCTCCACCTGCCCTCATATCTCTTCCCCCTCTCAATTAGTCTCTGTTTTGTTTAGGTGTCATCTTTTCCTCCCATTATGTGTAGGCATTATCAGGCACTGCAAATTCTGAATGTCAAGGCCGTTTTGTGCCAGCTGACAGTGTTGAGAGGAAGCTTCTGCAGAGCAGGGAAAGAACAGCAAGAGCAGACAGCCATGTCTGGTCACAAACATATGAGGCTGTGGTGGACATTTTACATTCAAACGATCACACTGACCAAAAAATGGCAGCTGTGGGTTGAGGGAGAGACTCTGACTCAAGGAAATGTGGGGATGAGTGACAGAGGACACTGACATTTTCCTCTGGCCCCTGAACATGTGTACATAAGGTGTGCACATCTGCACACACACACACACACACACACACACACACACACACACACACACACACACGCGCGCGCGCGCACACACACACACACACACGTACAAGCACACAGCCTCTTTGCTTCCCAGCTGTGTTTTTATCCATGATTCTCTTGGGTGTTTGTTGAAGGGCTGATCAATCATTCAGGCAACCGGCTCAGGGTCTGAGTAAGTCTGGAGCTTTGGCTGCTGACTGGGAAATGTGGGTGGCTGGTCTGGCTTGGGGGTGCCGCCGTGCACATCTGTGCTGGGGCTCTGCAAGCCCAGTGTGGCGGCTGTAGTGCTGGCCTTTCCTGGGAGTGAAATGTCCCATTGAGACTGGTGCTCATTCTGAGTCACAGCGGGGTTCACAGGCCAAATCTCCCCATGTGACCCCACCAGATGCTGATGTGACTAGAGGTGCCCCCAGGCCCAAAGGGGATTCGTGGTTCAATTCAGGTAAAGGTGTGACCTTTGTGATGCTTCGACAGGGATGCCATAAGGAAGTCGCTGTGGTCCTCCAAGTGTCCTTGTGAAGGAAGTGAGGTTCAGTGCAGCCAGCCGCTCCACTAATACTCATGGGACAGAGAGCAGAGGGCAAGGGACCTGCTGGCTTCGAGCAGGGTGTGATGGGTAATCTTCACTGTCACCTCCATGAGGATTAGAACCACCTAGGTGAATTTTTGAGGGTGTTTCCAGAAAGGTTCGACAAGGGGTGGAGTGTGGGGAGCAGCACCATCCTGGACTGAATACAAAGGAGAAAGTGGGGGCTGGAGAGGTGGCTCAGGGCTTAAAGGCACTTGCTTGCAAAACCTGATGGCCCGGGTTTTGATTCCTCAGTTCCCATATAAAGCCAGATGCACAAAGGCGCACATCTGATTTTCGTTTGCAATGGCAGGAAGCCCTGATGCACCCAGACTCACTCTCTGCTTCTTTCTCCTAAATAAATAAACAAACAAACAAACAAACAAACAAACAAACTTTTTTAAAAAAAGAAAGGAGAAAGTGTTTATCTCTGTTTCCTGACTGCAGATGCAGTGTGAGCGTGTACAGATCCAGCCACCATGCCTTCCCCACTGTGTGGACTGGACACCAGAGGGACCCAGTGTGCTGGCTGGCCTTCAATTACTACCATAGTGAAAAGTGGCCAACTGCTAGGCTACTTCTACCCTGCAGGGACTCATTCTCCGGAGAGGACACGTGGAGCACACGTGAGCCCTGAGCTCAGGGTCAGTGTCTGAAGAGACAGTGGAAGCTTTGCCAGCAGAGGGCGCTAGATCACCTCAAAACCTGCAAAAACCACACTTTACATTTTTAGTAGTAAGTTCTTTTTCTTTCTTTCTTTTTCCTTTTTGTTCCCCCCAGGTAGGGTCTCACTCTAGCCCAGGCTCACCTGGAACTCACTCCGTAATCCCAGGCTGGCCTTGAACTCACTATTCTATCTCCAACTCCTGGCAATATTTTTACTTTTACTTAAAAGCTGTTTCATGAATGATCATAGCATTCTACCATGAGAAGTCTTTACATTTTAAAAAAGATACTTTGGGGCTGGAGAGATTGCTCAGTGGTTAAGGCGCTCGCCTTCAAAACCTAATGACCCTAGTTCGATTCCCCAGTGCCCATGTAAAACCAGATGCACAAAGTGAAGCATGCATTTGAAGTTCATTTGCAGTGGCTGGAGGTCCTGGTGCACCCATTCTCTCTCTGTTTGCAAATAAGTAAATAAAGAAAGCATGTGCATGTGTGTGGGTACACCTGTGTGGGTGTGTGAGCACATACGAGTGTGTCTGTATATGTTGAGGCCAGAAGTTGACACTGGGGACCCTCGCTCTCTGGGTTCTCTCATTTGAACCCAGAGTTCATTGATTCAGCTAGTCTAGCGAGCCACTGGGCCTTGGGGATCCCTAGTCTCGGCCTCCCGAGCTCTGGGGTTATAGGCAAGCCACCATGTCCATTTGGAGTTTATGAGGTGCTGGGATCTGAACTCAGGTCCTCACTTTACTGACTGAGCTATCTCCCCAGCTTGTTTTTGAGGTCTATGGACATTACCAGGATCCCTGGGGAGACTTCTTCCAGATGTGCAGGTATATCAAGGCCCCCACTTCCATTAAGGAAATGTACAGATGTGGATAATTTGCAGGGTAAAAACAGGGAGCGTCTTCCCCTGACCTCAGATTGTAATTCCAGAAACTACCAGTAGGTGGAGGTAAAGGATCAGAAACAGACTTGCCTCTATGCCAATGCTATTCAAGTCTGTGGCTCCCGAGTAATTAGACTCTGTGGGCCTGTTATCATGTGTGTCCTGAAGGGGGCAGTGAGTTAACAGGCATGGGGTCCACGATGCCTGAGACTCATTCCTACAGCTGTGTAAACCAGGGCTCACACAGCTGGATGAGAGAGGGAAAGGGGAGGAGACTGTCCCTCTGTCTCCTACCCTTGTCAAGGGAGAACAGGTGATGGGGTGGTGAGACTAGGCCACATGCATTCTTCACACGTTGGTGACCAGGAAACCTGAGAATCACAGCTCTAGTCACAGTAGCCAAAAGGGAGCAACAACCCAAATGTCCACTAATAGGGGAAGGAATAACCAAAACGTGAGCTACCCACGCAGTGGACTATAATGCAGCCGTAAAGAGGAGCGGCACCTGATGGTTGGTTCAGCACAGATGGGTCATCACTCTGCTATGACGATGGCCAGACACAGCAGACCAAGCCCGAGGAACTGAACCAATGAAGACAGACAGACTGCTGCCAGCCGAGGGTGCAGGTAGAGAAATGGGGATAGTGAGGACAGGGCTTCTGCTTAAAGGAAGGAGAATGTTCTGGAATTATATGGTGGTGCTGATGGCCTCGAAGCACGGCTAAAGTTACCAACAGTGATTGTTTTTCCTTCTGTGCTCTGAGGATTGGGCCTAGGGCCTTCGCCTGCTCTACCACTGAGCTACATCTGTAGCCCACTCATGGTAAATTTTATTTTAGCATACTTTGGGATTTTTGAGCTGGAGTCTTCCCCTAGCCCAGGCAGACCTGGAACTCATTCTGTAGTCTCAGCATCCAGCAATTTTAGCATAAATTTTAAAAGAAGCCCTTGAGGCTGGGGATGGTGGCGCACACCTTTAATCCCAATACACGGGAGGCAGAGGTTGGAGGATCACTGTGAGTTCAAGGACAGCCTTGGCTAAAGAGTGTAGCCTGGGTTAGAGTGAGATCCTGCCTCAAAAAGAAGAAAAAGCCCTTGGGAGATGAGGGGGGATCAGATGTAAGCCCTTCTTTTCCCTTTGGAAATCTGACGTCAGGGAATCTGACGTCTGTGCAGGCCAATCCCATTCCAGCTGATAACACCATCCCGATGTGCACAAGGAGGGGCCTGAAGCTTGGAGGTGTGCAAACCCGTGGGGTCTGATTCAAGGGCAGCATGGGGTGTGAGCAGCGTGTCTGGATGGCCAGTGAATCTGCATTTCCAAGAGATCCTGGGGATGGGGGATGGGGATGGGGATGGGGATTGTGTTGGGCTGCAAGCCCTTGGCCACAATAAAGATGTGGTAAAATGAGGTGCAGCGGTCTCACTGAGGCTTAGAAAGGAAAGGATCATTTCAGCTCACTGTTTCTTTTGCTTGTTTTTCGAGGAAGGGTCTCACTCTAGCTTATTCTAGGCTGACCTGGAATTCACTCTGAAGTCCCAGGCTGGCCTTGAACTCACAGTCATCCTCCTACCTCTGCCTCCCGAGTGCTGGGATTAAAGGTGTGCGCCACCACGCCTGGCAAAAAGCCAGATCAAGGTCTGCCAGCTCTTGAGTGGCAAGGATGGACCCCAGTCCTGTCTCCAAGCAGAAAGGAAGGAAGCCAGGCACCCCCTTCTCCAGGGCTCGGCACGCAGGCAGTGACCAAGCTGTCTCAAAGCAGGATGCAGCCTGGATGCTCTCTCCCTCCTCCAGGCTAATGCAAGGCTCCCACAGTGTCCCTGCCAAGTCTGTAGTGTGCAAGTGTGAACTCACGCAGGCAATTAGCAGCTGAGGTGGGGAGGGGGAAGGAAGCATGTGTGAAAGCCCTGGAACCCCTCCCGGGTGCTGTGGGGGACCAGAACCTCCTTTGTTGCTGGTGACTCCTGCCTGCTCAGTCCCAACCCAGGGACAGGCTCTTTCCTGAGGTGTGGATCTTCGCTTCTTCTCCGTGTGGGCTTTGCAGGCAAGGGGCTTCCCACTGAGCCATCTCTCTAGCCTTATTTTTAGGACCCTGGTTTTCTGAGGTAGGGTCTCGCTCTAGCTCAGGCTGACCTGGAATCCACTATGTAGTCACAGGCTGACCTTGAACTCACAGTGATAGGATTAAAGGTGTGCACTACCACACCCTGCTTATTTTTAACTTAAAAATATTTTATTTATTTATTTGCATGGGGTGGGGAAAGGGAGAGAGAGATAGAGATAGAGAGATATGGGCACACTGGGGTCTCCATCCACCTCAAGAGACCTCCAGATGCATGTGCCACTTTGTACATCTGGCTTTATGTGGGCACTGGAGAATTGAACTGGGGAGGTTAGGCTTTGCAGGCAAGTGCCTTAACCGCTGAGCAATCTCTCCAGTCTATTTTTAACTTTTTATTGACAGCTTTTCTTTTCTTTAAAGCAAGACCAGCTAGTGGATTTCAACAAGCCTGGGTATTTACAGGTCATGGGGGAGCGAGCTTGTCACTTAGTTCCCAAAGGAGGGTGGCTTGTCTTCCCACAGGAGGGGGCTCGGGGAGATGCCAAGGGCTTGGGTGGGTGGCTGTGGGAGGAGACCCAGGTGAGGGCTGCTGTGAAGGACCAGATGAGGCAGGGTGAGTGGGCGTGGGATGGGCCAGCTTGAATGGTCTCAGTGGGCAGCTTGGAGCAGAGGGACCGTCCCCAGCTGGGGAGAGTGGCCTGCAGTGAGGGTCCCACTCAGGGGCTGGTTGGGTGTGGGCTCTGGAGGAGGGTTTGTATGTGACAGATTGGCTCCAAGTGAGACATCTGCTGTCCCTAGGGCCTGGCCACTTGAAGGGATGGGACTTTCAGAGTCAGTAAGACCCCAGATGGCAAAAATTGAGACCGTGTTCTTGAACCATGCTGGGGACATGGTCTTTTTTTTTAAAGTTTTTATTTATTTGCAAGCAGAGAGAGAGAGAGACAGAGACAGAGAGACAGAGAGAGAGAGAGAAAGAGAGAGAGAGAGAGAAAGAAAGAGAGAGAGAGAGTACACCAGGGCCACTGCAAATCACCTCCAGAAATGTACACCATTTTGTTCATCTGACTTTATGTGGGTACTGGGGAATTGAACCCAGACCACCAGACTTTGCAAGCAAGTGCCTTTAACCGCTGAGCCATCTCCTCAGCCTGAACATGGCCTTTTACACAAAGCTTGTGGGACCCAGGCTGATCAGGCCTCTTGATTTAAGTGACATCTGAGCAGATATCTGAATGAAGAGAGGGAGCCAGTGATGAGGGAAGTCTTCAGGCAGGACACTAGCAAGTGGAAAGACCCTGAGGAGGGAGTTCATTTGGTCTATTCAGTGAATAATGAAGAGATTGGGGTGGCTGGAGATGTGGGGGGTGGCCAGACCAGGCTGGGGTGGGAGTTGTAATGTCACAGGTGGGGTGGGAGTTAAGGGCAGGGCAGGGTGGGGCTCTGAGCAGAGGTGAGCAGGCCCTGATGGTGGAAGGAAGTCGCAGGTAGGGCATTGGTGAGCAGGCTTTGGGGGGTGTCACGGGTGGGGCTCAGGGCTGAGCAGGCTTTGACAGGGTCCCTGTGCTGGAGGGCAGAGGACAAGGGAGAGGGTGGATCTGAGGGTCTGGGTGAGGATGACGTAAGCTGAGAGGACTCACAGAGGGAAGACAGTGAGCCACAGGCGCAGGCAGTGTGAGGTGGGGTGCTAAGTCTCACTGGAGGAAGGCAGATGCACCTGTACCCTGCCATTCCGCACATGCTCACTTTTCCTCCTGGACCTTCTTTTTTTTTTTTTTTTTTTTTTTTTTTTTTTTTTTTTAAGCAAGGCTGTTTTTCTTTATTTTTATTTTATTTATTCATTTTCAAGCAGAGAGAAAGAGAGGAGAGAGAGCGAGAACACCAGGTCTACCACCTTGTGGGTCTGGCATATGTGGGTCCTGGGGAATTGAACCCGGGGCCTTAGGCACTGAAGGCACGTGCCTTAACCACTGAGCCATCTCTCCAGCCCTCCTCCTGGACCTTCTTGATCTGGATCACCAGCAGCTGCAGGGCACGAGCTGGCTCCCTTTCTGCTGCTTCATCTGTTTGCTTTGGCCCAGCTCTTATGGCTGCTAGGACAGGGCCTGGCTTAGGCAGGGACCCTGGAAAGGCCTACGAGAAGTGCCAGGAGGGGTGCTTATCTGCCCTCAGTCCCTCCACTGGAGAATGACCCAGTCTTCTGGCCTTGCCCTGACTTTCCCTTCTGCTCGGATTCTGTCCCTGCCCCCTCCAGGCTTTCCCTTCAATGCCACCGCTGTATTCCTTTTCTGGACCAATATTTTCAAAAACATTTGTGCCAGGGCTGGAGCCTAGGGCATGCCAGTCAGGCACCCTGGCACTGAGCCAGGTCTCTACCCCTTTTCCCACTTCGTAGTGGCTTGGAGTCATTCTGTACCCAGACAGGTCTTGAACATGCAACCCTCTGTTCTCAGCCTCCCGAGGAGCTGGGGCCTCTTCCATGTATCTACGTGGTTGTTCCTGCCTTCCTCTGCCTGGGCCTGCCATTCTCTATCAGGTCACTGAGACAGAGCTGCTCTCCAGGGCTCCATCTGGAGGCCACCCAGATCCCTTCCACTCGCTGGGTGCTGGCTGTGCCTCCGTGAAGACCAGCTCTGGCTGCATAGCACTCCTGCCTGGGTACATCAGGGCCTGGTGATGGGGCTAGAGCCAGGATGAGAGCCGTCAGGTAAGCACAAAGCCAGGTACATTTTTATGTAAAATCTTGACATTTTATTCATTGCACTGTTTGATGCAGATTTGGAAGGCCTGGTGCAGTATTTTCTTGAACATAGATTTGCATACAAGGCCACGTAGAATGGCTTGTCTATACCAGGGTACACATGGAGGCCTGGCTACCCAGGATTAGAACAGCTCTCCCTTGGGTCTCACCTATGGCTGGTCTTCCTATATCAGACCCCACAAGGAGGGCTGGTCCCTGGCTAAGAGGAGGTGGAGAAGCCTGCTCTAAAGGCTGTTCTAGAAACAATTCATTGGGTGTGTTGAGAGGCTGTTTCTTAGGGTCCTTGAGCCCGCCTCGCTGCGTGGGTGATAGCTGGAGACCCTTGTTACCAGATGAGATTCTGGGTGATGGCCAATCCATACCTCAGCCTTGGTGACAGGGCAGATACATGGTCACCAGGATGGATCCGAATCTCCATAGTGAGGCCAGAGATCCTCCAGCCCTTGTCCAGGGTTCAGGACCCTGGCCTCTCCTCCTAGTACTGCCCAGTCTAGGTCCCTCCCCCACCCCGCCAGACATGTTTTCTTGCTCCCTGAGTTTAAAGGTCATCACCTGTCTCTCATAGCCACCCTTTGAGGGGGAAAAGGGCGGTCTGTAACTCTGAGGTGTCACCATGATGACACCTGCCTGGCTGGTAAAGACAGTGCTAATTAGTTGGAAAAGTCACTTTGCAGGCGTGAGTCACCAGAAGCAGGTGTCGGGGGAGCTTTCAACAAGGCCCTCATGACTTGGATGGTATTTGCACTCTGGCTCGCTGTGGGTAAGCTGTGCTGTGCCACCCGAGGAGAGGGAGAAAGGTGGAGGGTGAAGACGAGTGGGAGAGGAGGAGAGGGAAGGGGAAGGAGAGGTACTGGGGGGTGGGGAGCCTCCAATGTTGCAGTCCGATGCTGTGATGGGCTGTTGTGACAAGACACCTGAGAGTCAACGCGAAGGAAGAAAGGTTTATTTGGAGCGATGGTTTCAGGCCATGGCTGCTTCGTTCATTGTTTCTGGGCTCACCGGAAGGCAGAACATCCTGGTGGGAACACGTGGTGGGGCAGAGCTGTTTACTTCATGGCAGCAGGGAAGCAGAGAGAAAAATGAGAGGAAGGGGCCGGGGTGGGGTCTGGGATCCACTCAAGCCAGGCCCCACCTCCCAAGGACTCAGGAAGCTATTTGTTCCCCAGTGGGCTGATCCATGAACCCCCTCTGGCTCCAACTGCATGTAGACCAACACTTCAACATTCAAGCATTTGGGGGACATTTCAGACGCAGCCTGAAGTGTTCTGGGTCTTATGGCTATAGAAAGTTGAGGGCATGTCAAGTTCAAAATAATGGACACTTTTCTCTCTCAGTCCCTCTGTTTTCCCTTTCTTTCATTCATTCCAGTATTTTTGAGCACTTGTGGGGGGCTGGCCCTGCTTGAGGCACCCAGAGTCCCTGCTGGTGTCCACTGACCTGGCCTTGCAGCAGATGAAGACCAAGCAGAGTGAGGAGCATGTGGTGAAGGGTCTGCTGGGGGTTCTTAGGAAGGGATCTGCAGGTGTAAAGGCCCAGAGATGAGGTAGGAGTGGGCTGGATAAGTCTGGGAGGTGGGAGGGGCTGTTGGAATGACAGAACTGGAAGAGGGCACTGGATTTTTACTGTCCACGAGATGGGCAACCAGCAGGGACCCTGGCTGGGCAGCAGGCAGCCGGAGACAGGCTGTTTTTACTGCTGGGCTGAGGGAAGTGGCCAGGGCAGGGCGGTCGGGTGTGGGGTGAAGATACAAGCAACCTTGGGGTCAAGTATGTGAGTGTGGCAAGGGTGTGAAGTCCCCTCCCCATGCCAGGTACCCAGAGCTCTGACCCTGTGAGCCAAGGCAGAATCTTCTGGACTGGCCTGGGGTCCTCTCAGTCCATTACCTACACTTCCTGAGGCTGGAGGGTAGCCCTGGGTCCAGCAGGTGCCCTTGGAGGCCCCCCAGATACCTTCCAGGATGCCCAGGGAGCTATGGCATCTTGGGAAGTCAGCCTCACTGTGGATTTTAATTGAGCTTTTGTAATGTTAAAATGAGGAACAAAATAAGATGTAGTTTTTAAAAAGAGGAAGTGAAGAGATTTCACCCTTGAAGTAAGCCGCTGCTGACTGGCTCTTTGGGGTCCCCCCAAGACTGGGAGTGCCTGGGGGAGGAGTTTGAGGAGCAGGCTTTAAGGAGTAAAGAGACTGGGAGAAGGGGGAGGGGAAGAGGGTCGGCTGTAGAGTAAGGGAGCCGCAGGTGCAGGCACGTAAGTTGAGAACACTGCATGGATGGACGGCAGTTTTCCTAAAGATCTGTTCACTTCGGTTCCCTGCCAACTTGCTAGGACTCCCCCAGCTAGCTGAGCCATCCCAGCCCAGTCACTTCTGGTACCCCATCAGCTGGCTTTGCTGGGAGACACAGCTCATTCTTCCTCTTTCCAGAGACACACTCAGGCCAGGGTGTGTCGCTGCTGGCTTTTCTGCCAGCAGACTGGCGTGCACACAAGTCTTGCTGGGTGTGTTATTTATTTACATGGTGAAAGGAACCAGCCAGCCTCCGAGGGAGGGAGGCAGGCACAGCTAACTTCCCTTTCTCTGCTGGGCATGGAGGGAGGGCCATGTGGCATGGGTGTCTGTCCCTTTCCAGGCTTCAGTGGTGGATGGTGGTGGCTGGCAGGCAGGGCAGGGTGTCCCCTCGGCTCAGCTGTTGTCCCTGGTGTCCGAGGATGCACTTCCGAACAGGATATCACTGTCCTGGGACATGCCGCTGAGCTGCGACTTGCTTTTGATGAGGAACTGAGCCCTGCGGATCATCACCCTCTCCTGCTCCTGCTTGAGCTCCAGGTAGGAGCGGGAGAACGTGTGGAAGATGGAGGTGACCGGGAAGGCCATGAGCAGGATCCCGCTGAGGATGCTACTTAATGCTACCACCTGCCCTGGGGTGCTCCTGGGTACCATATCTCCGTAGCCCACCGTCGTCATGGTGATGACAGCCCACCAGTAGCAGGCGGGGATGCTGGTGAACTCAGGGCTGTCGGCCATCTCGTTCTCGATGACGTAGAGGAGAGGGGCGAAGAGGGCGATGGCTACGCACAGGAAGAGCAGCAGCAGCCCGAACTCGCGGGTACAGCGGCGGGCCGTGAGCCCCAGGGTCTGCAGCCCCAGCGAGTGGCGGGCCAGCCGCATCACGTACAGGATGCGCAGGGCCCGGAGCACGCGCAGCACCAGCCCCACCTTGTCCAGGTAGCTGTTGCCTGAGCCCGGCTTGCGGCGACTGGAGGCGGCTCCGTCCACCAGCAGAGTGACATAGTAGGGCAGGATGGCCACCAGGTCGATGAGCGTCAGCGGGCTCCTGAGGAAGGCAAACTTGCTGGGTGCCTGGATGAACCTCAGCAGGAACTCCAGGGAGAACCAGCCCACGCATACCGACTCCACGATGAAGACGTTCTGGCACATCTGGGAACACTGGCCCTGAGACAGAGGGACAGGTCAGGGGTCACACCAGCAAGTGAGCAGGAACGCTCCACACACCGCCTGGCCCTGGGTCCTCTGCCTAGTTCTAATCACTCCAGGACCCTTGCAGCCTGGGTCTTGACTTGCAGACACCTCAGCAGCTACCACCCTGGGGTCTGTCATGGTGGGGCTGTCTTAATAGGTGTCTTAACCTCATGATGTACCAAATGGGGTCCCTGTCACCCACTTTCGGGCTGTGGATTCTCCTCCTGAAGGCTGCACGCATCCCAGGCTAGCTTAGAATGCAGTCACCCACATTTGCAGATGATGACATGTCATAATGTCAAAAGGCTGGACACCTCTGGCTTAGGCAATCCGATCCTTTCAGCTGCTGGAAACACATGCCTCACCTGTCACACCTCTCCCTCCTGTGGAAATCTCCTCCACACTTCACCTAAAACAATGACAGCAGCCAACCGCTGTCTGTCTGTCCACAGCTCCCCCGCTGGTCCACAACCAGCTCCTGTCTCCCATGTACAGCTGTGTCAGGTCCTCTTGGGCTCTTACCCCACCTGCAGAGACAGAGTGACCACGTCCCTCCCTCCCCCCAGCTCCAGCATGGCTCGGCTCTGAAGCACCTGGTGGGGGGCTTCTGGCCCATTCATCCATGACCTTGGACTTCTTTGTTCCCCACTCCCCTCCGCGTTCACCTGCTCTATTCCACAGAACTGTGATTCCTTCCAGTTCCGGCCTGCCTCCAGCCCAGCCTGTGACTCTCTGCTACTTCTGCTTGAGCCCTCCTCCCCAAACATGCTCCTCCTATCTGGTCCCTCCTCCCCAAACATGCTCCTCCTATCTGGTCCCTCCTCCCCAAACATGCTCCTCCTATCTGGTCCCTCCTCCCCAAACATACTCCTCCTATCTGGTCCCTCCTCCCCAAACATGCTCCTCCTCCTTCTTTCTGGTCCCTCCTCCCCAAACATCCTCCTGTCTGACCCCTCCTCCCCAAGCATCCTCCTTGCTCCAGCCCTACATCAAGACCTTCTGAGACCCATATCATGAGTCCCCCTCATCTCGTGCCCTAGCCTCTCCCCCTGCTGGCAGTTTGCAGTGCTCATCATCTTTTATGTTGCACTCCCAGAGTGGGCTGGGAGGTGCTCAGTGGGTGGCTTGTCTAGTGAGCATGAGGAGTTCGATCCCTAGAACCCATGTAGCACCGCCAGGCATGGTGGTGAGCTAGGGAGGCGGTGACAGGTGAATCCCTGGGCTCGCTGGCCTGCTAGGCAGGCTCCAGGCCAGGAGACACCCTTCTCAAAAAATGTGCCTGTCTCTTCCTCTCTTCTTCCTTCCCTCTCTTCCCCCCTCTCTCTTTCTCTCTCTCCTCTCTCTCTCTTTGCTTGCAAGTAAATAAATAAAAATATCAGTGTGAAGAGATGAAAAAATGTGTGTGACATCAGGGTAATCACATCTGAGGTTGTCCTTTGGCCTCCACATGCATGCATGTTCATGTGCACAAGTCACACTCACACACATGCATACACTCACATACAAAGGTATTTATCATGCTTAACTCCCCAACTCCCCCCCACCAGGTTACAGCCCACAGGACTGGGCCATCCCAAGTGCTTCTCACAGCCCGAACCCCAGAACTTAGGAGACTCAGCACGTGCCTAACTCATGATTGTCACAGGAATGAACAGAACAAGCCTGGTTGGAGTTTGGGTGGAGGTGGAAACTCAAAGCCATTGGTGAGGAGACAGGCAAAGGGAGGAGAGGGGGTCACTAAGGAGTCCTCCCCACCCAGGTTGCACCCCAGGGGGTTTCAGGTTAGAGCTGTCTCACCCAGGCCTTACAGGGAAGTTGGAGAGCTGCAGTCTGACAACAAATTCCCTTGTGGCAAAGGCTGATTAAGCAGGTGGCATCCTGATTTAGGTGCTGGTGACAATGCAGTCCTGAGACACAGAGGGGCGAGGGTCCCCTGGTGGTATACAGGCTGCAGGGGATCAGACCTCCAGAAAGGTGTACGTGTCCCAGTGGGGACACTATATAGGCTTTTGGCACAGCTGGGTCCATCTTTCTGAGCTGACTCTGAGGCTCTGGGTGGGAAGTCCCTGCTCCAAGAAGCCTCCCTGAAGTGTACCCCTTTTGAGTAGCCCAGCTGCTTTGGGATTTCATACACAGTCCATTGATGTGTGTCTCGAACTTAGGGTCATGGAGGGGCGTGCCATCAGCCCACTCCAACCTGGTTACTCTGCCTTCCCTACATGCGTGTAAACAGTAGGCACTCGAATGTGTGTCTGGAGAGAATGTGGAACAGTGAAGTCTGCTGGCCCCCAAATGACACTGAGAATAGCCTTTCACTGATGGAGAGAGGAAGAGGGGTGATGACTGCTTTCCTCATCTTTCCTCTCCTTCTCCTCCCTGCCCGTTTTTGCTTTTGTCTCATGGAGCCAGGAACTCCAGAGACAGTGGAGGATAACCTTGAGCTTCTGATCCACCTGTCTCTACCTCCCAAGTGCTGGGCTTCCAGACCTCCACTAGCGTACCTAACACATTTTTTCAACAAGCAGTACCAGGCAGGGCTGGGAGCTCATCTCAGTGGTAGAGCACCTGCCTAGCATGTGCAAAGCCCTAGGTTCCTCCAGCACAGCATGAAAAAAAAAAAAAACTAAAATAAACGTGTCAGAAGTTGAATAAGAATGGCTTTGTTACTATTTCCCTGATAAAATTAGGATTAAAGATGTTGGAGCTAGTGGGGCCATGAGAGTGTGTGCCTATAATCTCAGTACTTGGTAGGCTGAGGCAGGAGGACTGCTGTGAGTTCTAGACCAGCCTGGCTTATAAAAAGAATAAGAAATACTCCACAGCCCCACAGCTGCTGAAATAGGATTCAAACTCAAGCAATCTGTCTCCAGCCTTGCCTCTACCCCCAGTCCCGACGACCATCAAAAGTTAATTTTGTTGGCACAGTGTTTCTTAATAACTCTTTTTACAAAACTCAATGCATAAAGCAGTGCCAGCAGGCATCTCTGGGTCACAAATGCAACAGCTACTGCTCCTTCCTCTATATTTGCAAATGGAAAAACCATCCCCTGGGAACATCCAAGGTTGAATCGCACACTCGAAAGAGCTTACAAAGGGTGTACAGCTGGTGCTTAGCACTTTCTAGCTAGCATGGTACTTATATTCAATTCACACCAGCATACCTATCTCACTTCTATTTTTTCTGGAAACTTGGTTCCAGAACCTCCACATATGGGGCAGGGGTCCCAAGCCAAAGACCCAGGGGTCTCCTTATACAAGGATGCTGAACTGCCCCCTGTCCTGCCATGCTGCTGAGTGGGATGCTGACCTCATATCATCTTTAAGAGGATCAGTGTGCATTTTCATATGGAAAGCACCTCACTTCTGAGTGTCTCTACCAAGTCTAATTTATGGGAAGTGCTGTGTAGACCAGCCACGTACTTCTGTGGGGTCACCCTAGTTCCCGGCTACTATGTGGGACCCAACTTTCCATTTGTCGGGGCTTGGTGAGTTTTTCTGCCTGTCTCAGTGTCCTGGCCTGCTGGGTGGGTGTGAGAACACCTCCCCACAGGGCCACAGGAGGATTCACCCAGAAGAAATATCCAGGCTGGGAGTCAATGTTTGACATGTAATCTCATACTTGACACAGAGACTCGCTCAGCCTTTGGGGACATGCACCTGCACGCATACCTAGGGATAAAAGTCGTTTTCATGTCCCAGTATGTGTGGTGAGACTTTGTCACACAGGGGTTAGAGAGGTGGAGAGAGGATGCAGGTCAGCAAGTTGAATTTTGATGGCATCTGGAATGCGCCCAGCTTGGCATCAGGGACACCTCAAATCATGTCATCTATGTGTTCGCTCATTCATTCCAGCGTAGGCTCAGTGTTTCCTCTGTGCTAGCCATGGCTCTAGACCAAGACAGTCCCATGGGTTGACTCTGGGCACTCGCATATGGGCAGGGAGGCATGCACACACACCGACACATATCAGGGGGATGTGTTCATCAGGGAAGGCTTCCTGGGGGAGGTAGCATGAGAGGACCGGTCCACCCTCACCAGTCCTACCTGCTCCTCTTCCTCCCGCAGGCTGGGCAGGGTGCTGACAGACAGGTTGACAGCCGTGACAGCGACAAAGATCACAGACAGACAGGCGAACACTTTTCCGGGCAGTCCGGAGTGTGGTCTCTCCACCATGTCACGCAGCCTTCTCATGCAGCGGCCCAGGCGCCCCTCGCTGGCCGAGGGTCCCTCGCTGTCATGGTCATCGCTGTCCAGTGGCTCGTCCTCGTCCTCACGTTCTACCATGTCGGCAAACTCCTCTATCTTTTGCAGGTAGCGGCGCTTGCAGCAGCCGTCCAGGTGGTCGTCGGCGATGCCCCAGTACACCAGCTCCTCCTGGAAGGACAGTGCGCACATCTCCCGTAACAGTCGCAGCTTGCCGGCCCGCAGGAAGGTGAGGATGGTCCCGAAGGCCCCGGGGTTGCGGTCGAAGAAGAACTCGTTGCAGGTCACGTCGTAGTCATCGCACACGCTGAGGATGTCGTCGAAGTTGGTACAGGCCTTGAGCTGGCCCAACCGAGTCAGCGGGAACTCGTCCAGTGTGGTCCAGGGCAGCGAGTACTTAATGCCACCCACGTTGATAATGATCTGGCGGCGGCGGTCTGCGGGTGTGCAGCCCTGGTGGGGGTCGTCCTGTGGCCGCAGCCGCTGGGCCCGACGGTAGAAGACCCCCTTGATGGCCTGGCGCTGGGGGAAGAAGGCTGGGTGGAATGAGGCATCCGATGCACAGCTCAGGGCGCTGTAGTCGTAGTCCGAGTTGTCTCCGGGTAACAGGGTCATTTTGGGGCTTCACATCCCTCTCGGGTCTGGGGGAGAAGGAGTAGAGACCCTCAGTGATCCCCGAGTCTCAGCTGAGTCCCCTCACTGACTGCAGATGGTGGTCTGTGTCCCATAGGTGCTAGGTCTGGACCTCTAGGTGCTAGGATTTGGATGCGGGGACTCTGAGGTGTGAGACGGGTCCAGGAGAACCACAGTGGAGTCCTGGGATCAGGCCACTAGTGTCTCTTCCTTCTGTTTTAACTGTCTGTGTGCAAGCTTGGCTCCCTGGGGGAGTTCTGTTCCTGACTTGCCTCTGAGTCCCTGCACACAGCAGTGAGTCCTGCAGATGAGCCAACAGCAGGAGGTCACTGCTGGAAACCCGAAGTCAAAATCTCAGCCAGCCCAGACATCTTCCTTCCCAGCCTCAAAGCAAAGGGTTTGGACTAAGAATGAATCAGCTGCCCAGCGTTCACTCTTTTTTTCTTTTTGGTTTTTCGAGGTAGGGTCTCGCTCTAGCCCAGGCTGACCTGGATGGAATTCACTCTATATTCTCAGGCTGGCCTTGAACTCACAGAGATCCTCCTACCTCTGCCTCCTGATTGCTGGGATTAAGGGTGTGCCATATCACGCCCAGTGGCAGCCACTCTTCTGGTTTGAATTTCTGACAATTGAGAAATTTTATGTAAAACCCTCCATAGTCTTAGCCGGGTGTGGTGGCGCAAGCCTTTAATCCCAGCACTCAGGAGGCAGAGGTAGGAGGATCACCATGAGTTCAAGGCCACCCTGAGACTACATCGTGAATTCCAGGTCAGCCTGGGCTTGAGTGAGACCCTACCTCGAAAAACAAAACAAAACCCCAAAAACATCAATAACAACAAAACAAACAGAAAAAAAGAAACCCTCCATATTCTTGGCTTCTCTTGAAAACTCGTAACAACTGACAACACTCGTCCCATTCCAGCTGAGAAACTGCTATGCCCCAGGCATGCTCCAGCCCATAGGCCACTATCCCTACCTCTTCTCACACTACTCTATCTCACTCCCCAGTATGGTTCCTTCCTGCCCTGGGGGCATCAGAGGTGCCCGATTATCTTGTGCATCTGGCTTTATGTGGGTGCTGGGGAACTGAACCCAGGCTATCAGACTTTGCAAGAAAGCACCTTTAACCACTGAGCCATCTCTCCAGCCCCAGTTTTGTGAGGCAGGGTCTCATTATGTAGCCCAAGTTGGCCTCAGACTCTCCATCCTCCTGCCTCAGCCTTGTGAGTGCTGGGATTACAGGTGTGTTCCCTCATGGCTGGATAACACGTTCTTTTTAAAGACCACCATTTATAGCCCAGTGTGCGTGGTGGTATAGGCCTATAATCTCAGCACTCAAGGTTGAAGCAGGAGAATCACTGAGTTCAAGGTCAGTCTGGGCTACATAGTGAGACTTTGTCTTAAAAAACAAGACAGGCTGAGTGTGGTGACACACTCCTTTGTAGAGGATCACAGTGAGTCCAGAGCTAGCCTGGGACTACAGATCTCATGAGTTCCAGGTCAGCCTGGGCTAGTGACCCTACCTGGGGGGGGGAATGAACAAAGACAAACCCAAATGACATGGATACAGCTCCATGGTCGAGTGCTCGCCTGTCATGCAGTTCCATCCCAGCACTACAGCCTTTCCTGTTAGTGCATACCTGTAATCCCAGCATTTGAAGGGATCAGAAGTTCAAGGTCATCCTTAGCTACATAATGATTTCAAGGCCAGCCTGGGATACATGAGAGTTTGCCTCAAGCAAAACAAAGCACAATCCATCCCTCTCTAGGGAGAAGAGACAGCTAATTTGCTCTGTGACTGGAGAGTGGGCTTGGGTGGAAGAGTGGTACCTCACAGCTAAGCAGGTGCCTGGGCAGCATGTGGGACAGTGCCCCCTGCACGGATGCTGTTTTACTGGGAAGGTGGGGAGTGGGTCCCCACTTGACAGAGGTCCCTTCCTGGCAGGAGCCACTTTACAGAGGCCTAGGGTTGCTTCACTCACTCCTCTGGGGAAAGTGGCAGCCTCTCAGATCAGTTTTGGGAAGCAGGGGGTACACCTTTTTGAAATAAACACTGGGCTTTAAAGTGCTGGGAACTTTTACTTTACCTAAAATTGGATCCCATCTCCTCGGGCAAAGCCTGCCGGGATCCCTCTGAGGCAGCAGGCGTGGGAATAATTCTTTCAGGCACCTCATGAGAGTGAGGCTTTTCAGCTCTGCTGTTTTATCTCCCACCAAAGACAAGAGAACAGCAAAGCTGCAGGCAGGCAGGCGGGAGAATGGAGATCCCTCCCAGCCCCAGGCTCCCCTGGGAACCCACCTGTCATCTGCTCTTCCATCCAGTAATCTCCTTCCTACCACTTCTTGTCCTAGTCCTGGGGTCCCTCAACAACAACCCCTCGGCCCCTCTCCATTGTGGGGATTTTAGGCGTGACTGGAGGCTGGAGGCCTCTGGGAAGGCCAGAGGCAGGATCCACACTTCCCCTAGGTTGTGTTTGGGGGACTCACAGTGTGGTGTTTACAGGAGAACATGGCTTGGCATTTCTAGACACCTAAGTCAAGTTTATTCGCCAAACACGCCCCACAACCACCTTTCCCTCAGTCTAACACTTCTTTCCCTGAGCTCTGCAGGCTGCAGAGCATGGGCTCATGTGGTCTCATAGGATGAGTGTGGAGAGGCTCTGAGGGGAGGTACTTCCGCTCACAGGAGGATGCTGGTTGGGAAAAGGGCTGTGGTGGGAGAGTTGAGAAGCTGTCATTCACTTATTTGGCTTCCCTTCCTTCCTTTCTCCTTCCCTCACTCCCTCCTTCCCTTTCTTTCTTCTTTCCCCCCTTTCTTTCCTGAACATTCTCACGTGTTGGGTCTTTGGATCTGAGGACCATACCAGACAGGAGCATTGATGTTCTATGGGGGAAGAGAGTCCACATAAGTCCACCAGGAATTCAGGCTGTGATGGAGCTGAACAGGTAACAGAAGGACAATGATGGGGGGCAATATTAACTGGAAGAATCCAGGAGGGCTTCTCGAAGAAGGGGAGACCAGGCAGAGCCTCGTGGATGGGAAGCAGGCAACCATGGAATTACCTGGGGACACTGTCTTCAAGAAGAGGGAACAGTCTAAGACCAGAGGACAGGCTGAATGTCTAGGCAGACAGACAGAGACTGGAAGGCAGGAGATGTGACAGGAGGTGGAGGGGTGTGGTGGGACACCGTAAGGAGCTGGGTTTATTCAATAAGGCGTAGAGCCTGTGGGTATGGCTGTCAGGGGTAGACTGAGGCTGGCTGGGAGACCAGACTGGAAGAGGCAGCAGTCATTTCAGGAGGAATTGAGTGAGGCTCGGGCCTTTGGAGGGGACTAGAGGCTGGCACAGATGAGGGGTAGGCTGACAGGAAGGGCTGAGCTACTGGCCCTGTGGCTGAGAATCCCTGATTGCAGCAGTGCCATGCACAGAGGTGACATGTAGGGGGCGCTGTGACGATCAGGAGCCTCAGCATCCTGGCTGCTGGGGGAAGAGGACATGGGCCAAATGGAGGGGAGAGAGGGGACCCGCTCTCATCCTGATGTCAGGCCAGCAGAGCAGAGAGGATGAGTGTGTGTTTGTGTGCTTTATGAAGTGGCAGTGTTTCAGGCATTGGCCAGGCCAGCGGAGCTCTGCGAAAGCACAGAGTCTGAGCTGTGTCCTCAGATCCTGATTGAACCTGCACCTGTATCAGCCTCCAGAGGTCAGTGGCAGACCCCACAGGGGATGTGGCAGGCAAAGCAAGGTCACCCCAGGTGCACACATTGTTTTTTCAAAAATATTTTATTTATTTGAGAGAGAGAGAGAGAGAGAGGAGGGAGAGAGAGAGAGAGAAAGAGAAAGAGGCAGACATAGAGAGAATGGGTATGTTAAGGCCTCTAGCCACTGCAAAGAAACTCCAGATACATGGGCCACCTTGTGCATCTGGCTTTAAGTGGGTACTGGGGAACCAAACTTGGGTCCTTCTGCTTTCCAGGCAAACACCTTAACCACTAAGCCATCTATCCAGCCCCAGATGCACACATTGTAATCTAAAGAGCCTGTAAACACATGTCACACTCTACAGCAAGGAGGGACCCAGGCTCCAGAGAGAACAAAGGTCACTAACCAGCTGACTGGAGATGAGGAGACCACCCTGGAGGATGTGCCTGGGCTCATGGTGACCATGGGGTCCTTAGGAGAACCAGAGGCAGGCAGAGAGAGAGAGAGAGAGAGAGAGAGAGAGAGAGAGAGAGAGAGAGAGAGAGAGAGAGAGAGAGAGAGAGAGAGAGAGAGAGAGGAGGGCCAGAGAGTCATGGATGGAAGGGCCAATGGCCATCACTAGCTTTGATGATGGAGGGGCCTAGAAGCCATGAATCTGGGCAGCCACTGGACATTGAGAAAGACACAGCAAGCATTTCCTGGTCAGGCTGAGGATGTGGCTCAGTGGGTAGAGTGCTTGCCTAGCACGTATGATGCCCTGGGTTCATACATCCCCAGCATCACATAAACCAGGCAAAGAGGTGCATGCCTGTAATCCCAGCACACAGGAGGTGGAGGTAGGAGGATCAGGAGTTCAAGGTTACCCTCAGCTACTGTGATGGTTAGATTTATTGTCATCTTTTTTGTCCGAGGTAGGGTCTCGCTGTAGCCCAGGCTTTATTGTCATCTTGATCAGATTAGAAATGAAATAAAAGATAGGTCTCTTGGGCAGTCTGTGAAGACATCCTTCCTTTCCAGGAAGGATTGATGGATGGAGGAAGACCTTCCTCCAGAGTGGGTGGCCCTTCTGATGGTGGACTTTATGTAAAGAAGTCCCAAGTGGACACAAGACCTTTTGCCTGAGTGTCATAAGCCTTCCAATGTGGACTGATGACCCTCAACTTTCCAGCTGCCAGGCCTTCAGTGCTAAATCGGGCCTGCCAAGGCACCCAGCCTCGTGGTCTGAATAGCTTCTAGGTTCTCCAACTGTCTAGCCTGCAGACTGCTATTGTTGGACTGCCCATATCCTGTAAGCCAATCCAATAAATCCCCTTTATAATTCATTCTATCAGTTCTGTTCCTCAAGAGAGCCCTAACACAGTTGCATAGCAAGTTTGAGGCAGCTGGTAGACAGGAGACCCTGTCTCAAGGAACGCAACGAAACAAAAAGAAGTTAGTGAAAAGAAAGGGCCATGGCTGTATCAGCACCCAGTTTTAGTCGTCAGGCCCACTTTGACTCTCTGGGCTTCCAGAACTGGATGGAAGACCATCAGTTCGGTTTGTCCTAAGTCATTTTGTTTGTGGCAATAGGAAAGGAACACAGAGGATGGCTGAGATAAAGCTGGCCCTCCTCCCCTGGGGGACGACCAGCTGACTGGCTAACACCGGGAGAAGAGATGCATCAGAGCTGATCAGTGTGAGATCGATCAACGAGAAGACCTGGGTTCAAGGCCAGCTCTATGACTTTGGGCAGACTCACCTTCCCCATCTGCAGAATGGGGGTTCAAACAGCTCCTGCAGCCTTGGGTTATGGTGAAAAGAGTGGACATGCCTGGCACAGTGTGCCCTCAACAGACACCTACTGTGTTAGCATCAGTTACCAGGAAAGTTCTGCCCGCCCTCACCCACCACCCATCAGCCCTCCTCTGACCTGACCTGCTGGGGTTTTGAGCTCAGCTTTCTCTGACCCTCAGAGCCCAGGGCAGGAGGGAGTACAGTCTGGCTGGCTCTCTGGGAAGACCATTAAGCAGGACCATGGCTGGCTGTGAAAGTGTGGGATGCTGTTACCCTAAGATCCTGGGACTTCACTCCTGGGCCTACTTCCTGGGACCACAGAAGTGACCGGTGACAAAATAGGTCATAAAGGACCTGCACATTCCTGACTCAAATTTGCTTCAGGGCCTCTGGTCTCAGAGGGGAACATGTTGCTTATGGCAGTAGGAAGTTGCTAGCATCCATCCTCAGGGACTGTCTGAGTGAGCCGTGGCAGAGGCCTGTTGCAGAGTGCGAGGGAAACAAAAGCCATGAATGACAGGGAGGTTTAACAGCACACGTAGGTCTTGAAAGCAGGGAGCCGCATGGGGACAGCGACAGAAGTTTACAGCACTATCTATTTATGTAAGTGAACACACACACACATTACACAGTTGACAAGGACTCAAACACAGACCTGGATCAGCTACACTGAGGGCTCTGGAAGGAAGGAGAAGACGATCAAGCCTGAGGATTGGAGCAAGGAGAAAACTGTGGAAGACAAGACAGCCGGGCACTGGCCAAGGAGGAAGCGGGCTAAGAGGTGGTCCCCACAACTCTGGGTTACCAAGGTTACGACTAGAAAATGAAGAGAGCAACCCCTAAGCCTCTGCTCTGAGATGCATGGGTGCTCGGCCAACATGCTTGAACCCGGGCGTCCTACCTAGACCTCCTGTCAGGTAGACAAACTCCTGCCAGCAGGTCCTCTAGAGAGAGGAGGGAGGGTACTATAAATGCCCCGAGACCCCAGGGGCGACAGGGCTCCTTTGCAGGAGTGGAGACTCTCCCTTCTGGTTTTCCAGAAGCATCTGCATGGGGTCAACGTTCATTCCATCTCTTCCATGAGTCCAGAGAACCATGGTTCTCCCAAGGCCATTTCCTGTCCTCCTTCCTGGAAGAAAGACGGTGCCCAGGAGCCTGATCACTTAAGTGTGCTGAGTTCTCAGACCCACCATGGGCTTAGCACAGGCATGGGGCAGGACCTGGGTAGGATTCAGGAGGGGACAGAGGAAGGGGACAAAGGTCCACGCAGGGCATGGCCAGCTGGCCACTGCTCCTGTGAAGAGCTCTACAGCAGTTCGTACTTACAGAGCCTTTGGCCTTCCTGAGCCCTTCTCCTGCCCCTTCAAATGAGGTCTGCTTTAGTAACATCACCTGGCCCATGGTCACATCCATCAAGGACCAAAAGGGTTCTGCGAACGGTCACCTGCTTGGGTCTCTTTCAACAAGCCCGCTGGTCTGCCCTCTGCTCTTCTGAGGGCGAGAGGGGTGCAGAGGGAGTGCTCACCCGCAGCCAGTGGGACAGAAATAGCAGCCCTCTGCTCACTCACTAAGTGCCAGGCGTGGCGCCAGAGCCCTAATTGCACGAGCCTGTCCTTTCCTAAAAGGCAGGAGTTATCAGCTGGGCTTGGTCACACTGGAATCCCAGTCCTGTGGGGACTGGAGGCCAGAGAATCACTGGGGTTGATGAAAACAACAGGTCCACGTTCAGTGAGCCACTGTCTCAACAGAGGATGACGCCCCTATACTCTGGCCTCAATGTGGGTGCATATGGGGCACACACATCTGCACACACACACACACACACACACACACACACACACACACACCACATAAAAAGGCAGCGTCATTATGAACACTCCCATTGTACAGATGGGAAAATTGAGGCTCAGAGAAATGACCAGGTGCCTTGGTGAAGTGGTAAACAATAGTTAGAATCAAAGAAAGTCTGTGGGACTCCAAGCCAGGTCTCTTAGACCCCTGCATTCCACTGTTCCTTGTGGAGGCAGGGATGGTTGGCTTTTCTGCTAACTACAGGGAGCCAGGGGCTGGGGGATCATCTCTATTTTCGATTGCCAAGCTTCAGGGAAGGCTTTGGGGTGAGGAATTAGGCAGCTGGGAGGCAGCTTCTTTCTAGCTCCTATCTGCACTATGGCAGGACGGGACAGGCAACAAAGGTGTTTCTGGTTTGGTTGGACTCCAGCCGGGCTGCTGCTGTGGCCTCTGGGGAGATAGGACCATAGAAGCAGAGAGGAGAGGGATGAGGGGCCATGAACCAAGAGGTGCAGACGGCCTCAAGGAGGTAAGTACAGAATGGATTCTCCCTAGAACAGGCCTTGGTTTTAGCCTGGTGAGAAGGAATCACTTTGGATTTCGGACCTCCTCAGACTCTAAGATGGTAAACGCCTGATGCTTTAAGTGGCCACATTTATGCTAATATATGAAAGCAGGAACCTAACACAACAAGGAGAGACTTTTCTAGAAGAAAAGTATTTGTTTCTTAAGCTCATGGTGCCTGGATTTCTGTATCTCCACCACTGTTCCTAAGTGAGAGGGACTTGAGGATCGCTTCGATCTTCCCTGACCCTGTGAGTTCTGTTTCTCTGCCTGTGTATCTCATCCATCAGGATTAGGGCCTTGGCTGGGCTGACTCAGAGGCTGGTCATGTTGCGTTCACCCCCAATTAAATCGTTAATCAAAACGGATCCAGCCATTAGCCTACCCAGGTCCTGGCATGCTGATCCGAGCAATGATTTGGTCTTGTGGGGAATTGGCCTTAGGCAACCTGCCTTCCATCCTTGCCACAACCCAGTCATCACAGACCCCAGCCATGCCTCCTGGGAGCTGGGCCCCAGTACCTGGGGGATTATGTGTTGGGATCTGGGCTCCACCTCAGGCCCTCACCTGCTTGAGAAAAAGTGCCAGAGTGTCACCTGTATAAAACAGGCTGCTGCCTCTAGGGCTACCTGGCTCTGCCATTGGTAAAGTGACAGCCAATGTGTGCCTGTCCTCTACCAGGAGGTGTTTAGAGCTGGGGCCAGGACAACCTTCCCATTTGTCTCTTGGTAGCCGGATGTTGGAGTATGTTAACACAAGCCGAAGCAGACCAGCAGTGAGGACCTGAGGACTGCAGGAAGGAGGGCATGGCTGTACCAGGGACAGTGCAGGTGTGAGGCAAAAGTCACATAGGGTAGGAGACAATCTCAGGCACAATCCTGTCTGTGACAAATTTCACTCTTCAAAGACAATCTTCCAGGTTATAGAAATGGCCAGCGGTGATTGAAGGCTTGTGGCGGCCTCCTTACCTCTCTCTCTCTCTCTCTCTCTCTCTCTCTCTCTCTCTCTCTCTCTTACCAAATCTATTTAGGGGACATTCCCAGCCACCACTTCTCACCCAAAGGCTCCACTTCTGGGTTTAGTCACTTACCCCAGACTGAGCGCTCAAATCCTGTTCTTCTGGGAATAATCTTTATTATGTGGTAGGCAAGGAGTTGTGGACAAAGGACAGGCCCGTCAAGATTCCTGGGTGAAGCCCCCAGAATAGGTGTGCGTGACCTAGCTCTCTGCTTGCAGGACACCTCTTTGCTCTTTCATCTTCCAGGGTAAATCCCTCACCTCTTGTCAGAGCCCAGTGCAGCCTGGTGCAGAGAGCGCAAAGCAGCTCCCAGGCTGGCCCCATCAGGCCCCAGGGTGCCACAGCCTGAGTCTCCCAGTCCTGGGAGAAGGCTTGGGCATCTGGTTTCCAGCACAGTCAGTCCCCTGTGGGTTCAGAGTGTGCCTCAAGACAGATATCTTTCCACTGAAATGGGCTGGTACTGGAGCAGGGCTGGTAAGTAATCCCATGGGGTCATGTTTTGCCTGCCTTCCCTCCCTTTCCACCCAGCAGGTGCCCCTGCAAAGCTGTGGAAAGCTGGAAGACACAGGTAGAGCTCTGAGTGGGCACCTCCTAAGAAGCCCACCCAAGAAAGAGGGCAGGGCCTGGCCACGTGCCCGTGGCCCATTTCCAGCAGTGCCACACGTAATTTGGAGGCATCTGCTGTGATGACCTTGAGTGTGGGAGTGTCAAACACCCTAGTGAATACACCTCTGCTCCAATTCACCTCTTCTCTCCCTCTGCACTTAGCTCAGGGTGTCAGTGGAGAGGGTGTCTATATGCCTCCTCCTTTCTACCACCTCAGGGGGAACTCTGGTGCCCAGCACCCCTTCAACATATCAGAATAGCAAAGGCATAAGAAAATGTTTGCTGAGTGGATAGCCTATAGCTCATAAACACCATTGATGGAAGGCCGTGCCCACCGTAACATCAGAACCATCATAACCAGCGTTTCTCAGCCCCCCACCATCACCATCCCTTAAGGGGCTTTGTAAAGAGATTTATTCTTCCTTTTCAAGAATCCCCCCCCCAACACACACACACACACACACACACACACACAACCTTGAGTGAATGCATTAGACAAGCCAAGCTTGGGCTTGGCGGTTGGCCACCCCAGCAGGCTGTGACTTTCTGTGTCTACATCTCCCTAAGCTGCAGGAAGGCTCCCCCCCCCCAATCATCTCCCCATCCTTTTCACTGTTCTCTCCCCAGCAGTGTTTCCATAAAGCTTGTTGACTGGTTGGAAGCATGCTGAGCACTTCCTATGGTGAGCTGCCCACAGTAGGTGCCCAGCCAATTTTCCATCCCACGCGAAGACTCCAATCTATGTAGGCTGGGCCCCTCCGATGGAAACCCGAGGCCAGGGAGACCACTAACTTCCCTACCAGAAACTGGGGTGACAAATGATTGCCCCATGTCCCTAGCGCCTGGCACACAGTAGGCGCTCCATTAACGCTTTGCTGAATTACATAGGAAGTGAATGACTCAATGAGGCCCAGGTGGGAGATGCTCCATTCTGTGCCTACAGATAGATAATGAGCAGGTGACAGACACCCCTCATCCCATCTTCCCCTCTTGAGGGGGGAGATCCGGCAGGTGAGGTCCGGGAGAACCTGGGTGCGTCCCGCACTCAGGGTGCAGCCTCCCTTAGTTCCTTGGTCCCCGCCAGGGTCACGGGCGGGAGACACTTCGCACCCCGGGGTCCCGGGGAGGAACCGCAGCTGGAGCCGCATCGCCAGCAGCGGCTGCCTGCGCGTGGGTCCTGGGGCGTCCGGGCCTCTCTCCGGGCGGGTTCCGGGACATCCGCAGGGCGTCCGGGGCATGGGCACGTGCGGCGCCCCGGGAGCCCGAGTTTGCAGGCGCGGGATCCCGCCCGTGGCCCCGCGGCGCCTGGCCAGGCTGCGGCGCGCAAACTTCCCACCTTAAGTTCCCGACGCGGCGTCCCCAAGCTGGAGTTGGCCGGGCCGCAGCTCCGGTCCCCCGGGGCCGGCGGGTCGCGGACCAGGAGCCCGAGGAGACGGGCAGCCGCCGCCGGCGTCCGCCCCGCTTCCCCCGGGCCTCGGCTGAACTTCGGCCCCCGGGCCGCTGGGCTCGGCGCTCGGACCTCGGGCCGTCCCGCCTCCGCCTCCGGGACCCCGCCGGGCTGCGAGTGCGCCGGGAGCGCAGCGCGGCGGCCGCCGGGGGAGGAGGGAGCGGGGCGGGAGGCGGGACGGAGGGAGGGGACTGCGCGCGGGGCGGGGACAGCGATCCGCGGCGGGAGAGGGGACCCCGGCACCCCGATCCCCCTCGCGGTCCTCTGCCTGCGCCTCCCCTGCGTCCCTCGCCCGTCCGCCACGACCTCTCGGTCCCGGCGCTCCGCTGCCTACCCCGGGGCTGCGTGGCCCGGTGCAGCCGCCAGCTCTCCGGGTCGCACGCGCTGTGGCGTGCTTCTCCGGGTGGTCGTGGGCCACTCGCATCACCGCTACAGGGTCTGCGCAGGTGACAGTCACACTGATGCCCCGGGCGCCTCCAGACGCACTTCCCAGCCCGCGGACCCCCCTGCCCCGGGACGTCCCTGTGGGTCCCTCGCAGCGTTGCCCTGGGCCCCAACGAAAGCAGCATACGTGGTGGCCCTTCTCCTTGGGTGCCCTTGGGTCCTCCTTGTCACAGTGATCTAAGGGCTGCGTAAATTCTTAGGGACAGAATGTGCCAGGCACAGCCCTTCTTTCTAGGCCCATGTGCTCCAGAGGTCCAGACACAGGCTCTCCAGAGGCACTTGGGGTTGATAAGAAGTCACACAAGTTGCTGGAGTTGGGTGGGAGGCCTCCATTGGAGACAAGAGGGTGTCACTGTCAGGGCAGCTTCTCTGGTGTTCCCCTCACTTCCCAAACTCCGTCAGAAAAGCAAGAAAGGACCCACAGAAACCCTGCAGGAGTTGGGTGCCCACTCCTGATGGGCCTTCACTAGAAAGGGTTACGATTGGCCCTAATAGGTAAGCATCCAGTGGGTCACTCAGCTCAAATGTGAACACACTGGCTGGTGAAGGCAGATGGCCAGGACAGAGAGACAAGGACTTGCCCCCAAGAGCTCTCTTTCTTCTGGGGTAGAGACAAACCCCAGGAGAAGCAGGATGGGGGAATCGTGGGAGCTGGAGGAGAGGTGGAGAGTGAGGAGACATTCTTAGAATCATGAGGGACAACCTTAACAGTCTGGAGCTTTGAGATGGAAGAAGGTCTGGGAGGAGACCTTGATAGTGGGGCAGAACAGCAAAGGCAGAAACCTGCACAGGGAAGCAGGTGGAATGAATGCTGAGGAACAGAGGGGACCAGCCAGGAGGGCTGGGAAAGGGCCAGGGACTGTGTGGACTTTGGAAGTCATGTCTCTGATCACTTGTTGAGAACCTGGAGGTCCCTAGGTACCTGCCTTCTTCTATCTTACTTGCTCTGTCAGCCTGTGCTATCTCCCCTCGGCCAACAGCTTCTAGATGGCTGGGTGCTTCCAGAGCTGCCTCTTGGGAATTGTTGCAAGAGTTAAGCGTCTCCAGGAGTAAGACCAGACCACCGCTGTGTCATGGAGGTCACAGGACATGGATGTGGTCAGAGGGTCTCAGAACCTTACCCAGCACCCACCAGAGTCCTCTGCAGAGCTTGTCCAAGCCCAGAGAGCTAGCCCCATCCTGGAGTTCCTGATTCAGTGGGTCTTGCAAGATTCCTGGTCTGGGAACTACACTTTGAGAACCATTGCTATTGAAGGCTTGAGCCTCAGCCCAGCTGGGTCTGATTTCTGAGCCCATGTGTGTTACTAGCTCCATGGAGGGGACCTCATCACCACCTCTGGACAGGAGTTTTCCCTGTGGGGTTGCAGAAAACCTGCCACAGCACGTCCAAGGCTTCCCCGAGCCCCGGCTATCCACATACTCACAGACACAAGCTGTGCTCAGGAGTTCAATTCCAGCCCACTTTTACTGATTTTATCCCTGACTGTTCAACAATGTCCAAGAAAATCTTTCTAAATCCTTTTAAGGCATTCCCTCCTTCCCGTGAAGCCTTCCAGATTTCCAGCTCTTCTCTTTACATCTTCATTTCCCTCCTGAGAAGTATCTTGCCTGAGCTGTCCCGTGGAGATGGATGTGCCTGGAGTCCGGGGAAGGCTTCCAAAGACAAGGAGCATCGCCTGCTAAAGCCGGGGGATCTGCAGCTATCAGAGGCACACGTTGGACCAGTAGGCGGGCTCTGGCACACAGATCTGTTTTATTTGTCCCCACTGGGTTAATTTAAAATTAAAAAAATTGGTTACCAACATTTAAAAATCAGATTTCATGTAATATTTTTTTTCTTTTTAAACACTGGGAGACCTGGTCAGTATCCTTTATTTTAGCCCCTTTAGATTTTTGAGACAAGCTTTAGATTTTTGGTCAAGCTGGCTTCAAACTTGCTGTTTTGTTTTTATGAGGCATGGTCTCGCTCTTGCCCTGATTGACCTGGAACTCACTATGTAGTCTCAGGGTGGCCTGGAACTCACAGCAATCCTCCTGCCTCTGCCTCCCAAGAGCTGGGATTAAAGGTGTGTGCCACTATGCCTGGCTTTTTTTTTTTTTTTTTGAGGTAGGCTCACACCTCACATCTCACCTTAGCACAGGCTGACCTGGAACTCACTGTACCTCTGGGCTGGCCTTGAACTCACAGCAATTATTCTACCTCTGCCTCCTGAGTGACACACCACCTGACCCTGGCCAGCATCTTTAAAGGAACAGTTTCCCTGTGTAGGGTCATGGTTCTCTGTGGTTTGCTCCTTAGCCCACATCATGCTTTTTAAGTTATAGCTAGGGGCTGGAGAGATGGCTCAGCGGTTAAGGCACTTGCCTCCAGTGCCTAAGGTCCCGGGTTCAATTCTCCAGTACCCACATAAGCTAGACACACAAGGTGGTGGCCCTGGTGCGCTCTCTCTCTCTCTTTCTCTCTCTGTCTCTCTCTCTGTCTCTCTCTCTCTCTCTCTCTCTCTCTCTCTCTCTCTGTATCTCTCTGCTTGAAAATGAATAAAGTATTTTAAAAAAAGTTATAGCTAGGCCCTTGGAAACCAGAGTTGGTAATCTGCCATTTGGGCAAATTGCACTGGGGTCACAGGGTAGTTGGCCAAGCTCCATCTAAACCCAAATCATTGTGACCCCAAGGCCAGGATTGAAAACCAAAAGGCTGTTCCTCTGGGGCAGGAGGAGATGTGTGAGGCTGGCCCCAGGACATGCCTTAAAAGGGAGTTTCTGTCAGCAGGTTAAGAATGCAAGCCTGGGCTGTTTTTTCTGAGGGAGGAAGTTGATCTATGGTTGTCCAGTGTTCTCATCCATTCCCCCTTGAGATGAGGAGGCTGAGATTAGATCAGAGGTGGGGGAGTCTGGAATGGCTAGGGGGGGATGGGCCTTGTCTCCTGGCAGGGAGCTCATTGTGTGTGTATGTGGTGCAGCTTGCTGTAAGAAAGGGCTGGTCTCTGAGTCAAGTCCGAGGGGAGAAGAGAGCGGGCATCCTTCACTGCTCGCTTGCTTTTGTGGCCAACTGTCCCCTGGATACTCTGTTCCCTCTCTGTACCTCTGAGACACATGGCGTGAGACACATGGCGTAGGATTCTGTCCTGTGTCACCTTGGGATCCTGGTCCTGGCTGGGATGGGGGTATAATGTGTGAAGATGGGGCTCTTCAGGACAGGCCTTTATTTAGTTTTTAAAAATTTGGTCTGACTTTTTGCTTATGGCTTTAAAAAAAAACTTTCTCTCTCTCTTTCTTTCTTTCTTTCTTTCTTTCTTTCTTTCTTTCTTTCTTTCTTTCTTTCTTTCTTTCTTTCTTTCTTTCTTTCTTTCTTTCTTTCTTTCTTTCTTTCTTTCTTTCTTTCTTTCTTTCTTTCTTTCTTTCTTTCTTTCTTTCTTTCTTTCTTTCTTTCTTTGCCCAGAGATAGAGACAGACAGATAGAATGGGTGTGCCAGGGCTTCCAGCCCATGCAAATGGACTCCATCCAGATGCATATGCCACTTTGTGTATCTGGTTTGATGTGGGTACTGGGGAATCCAACTCGGGTCATTAGGCTTTGCAGGCAAGTGCTATTAACTGCTGAGCCATCTCTCCAGACCTCAATTAACTTTGAAATTTGGTTATTAGCTATTCCCATCAAGCTTTTTGGAAGTCCTTGAAGTTTGCACCCCACCTGCTTCTCCCCAGTGCCAGCCCTGCTCCCAGACCGGACTTCTCACAGGGAGCTCTGGACTGAGAGGCAGAAAACCAGATGTAGGTCCAGCCTGTGCCCTCGGCCACAGGTTTCCATGGCTCTCTCAGTCTCTTAGAGTGAAAGCTCATCCTTCCAGGAAAGGTTAAACCCTGACTCTGATTCTAGAATGATCCAAGAAGCCCACAGAGCTCTGACAGGTGGTACCCTGAATTCTTCTTGATGGTTGGAGCCATTTTAGGCCTTGCTGACCCCACCCATGGTGGGATAATTTTTCCTGGCACCCCACGTAGGGTGCTGCTGTGTGCAATGGCAGCGAGCCTGTAACTCATTTCCTCTTTTAGGGAGTGTTCAGCTTGGGGGGTATCCAGGGCACCCCATTCTTTGATATTTTGGTTTTCATCTCTTGTTCCATTCATGAGGTCATTTGGCAGACATTCCTTCAGGACCTTTGATATGTGAGCCAGCACTTGGGCTGCAAACCCCACATCTGTAGCCTGAGGGCACGGACTTGCAGACCCCTGTACTCAGCACAGACTCACAGTGAAGGGCTTCCAGGTGTGGCAGCCATAGATCCCTTCTCCAGACAGGCAGCCTTCCTCAGGGAAACCTCCAGAGAGATTGCAGAGGCTTTTTGCTCCTTCTAACTCCTCGCTTCCCTCGGTCCTCCTTAGTCTGTGGTCCCTCTCTACCCTGATGGCTTGCTCAGAGCCCCCTGGAAACCCACCTTCTGTGCCCAGCTCTCCTCCATGGCTCCAACCCTCAGGGGACCCCCTCTCTTAGCCTGTGCTAACTAGCAGACGCTTGCCTGGAGCTTCATGCTTCAGCCAGCCTGCCGGGAGGTTCGGTTCTTATAGGGAAAGGTGCCTGGTAGTCAGAAATAGGTGAGGCTCAGGGGCACGACTCAGAGGGTGCAGGCAGATTGCTATGGTTTGATATGGTTCGTCCCCTCTGACAACTTGATCCCCATTATGAGGCATTAAGAAATTTTCATTCATTTCTTAATATGGGAGGTTCCCAGGCTCAGCCAGGACTCTGCCAACCAGAGAGTCTTCAAGACAGGCTGCCCTTTGACTGAGGACAAAGTAACCCTATTTGTTTCCTTAGACCATCCTCAGACTATTATTAGCCATAGAAAGTGGATCAAGACCCCTAGGTATCGTTATTAGGACTGCTGTGGTTTTGTTTTGTTTCTAGGTAGGGTCTCACTCTAGCCCAGGCTGACCTGAAATTCACTATGTAGTCTCAGGCTGGCCTCAAACTCACAGAGATCCTCCTGCCTCCAGCTCAGGACTGCTGTGTTTAAAAGATAATGGTTTGCCAGGTGTTGGTGTCCCACACCTTTAATCCCAGCACTCAGGAGGCAGAGGTAGGAGGATCAAAGTGAGTTCAAGGCCAACCTGAGACTACATAGTGAATTCCACGTCAGCCTGGGCTAGAGTGAGACCCTACCTTGAGCCACCCCCCCCAAATTAAACAAAATAATGGGTTATGTGCCAAAATAAAAAAACTCCAATGAAGAGGAGGGGAGAAGCCCCCCAGGAGATATTCACATATAACTCTAGATTTCTGGATTTCTCTGAAAACTCGGAAGATGAACCAACACTGAGGCTTTGTTCTGGTATAGCAAAACCTGGATAGGGGGCTAGAGAGATGGCCTTAAAGGTGCTTGTCTGCAAAGCCTAACAATCCAAGTTTGACTCTCCAGTGCCCATGAAAAGCCTGATGCACAAA